>JAKFHT010001019.1:0-40385 GCA_023783455.1 Erythrocebus patas
AGAGGGCTGGAGGGAGCTGACAGTGCAATGGCAGTTTTCCTGGGGTGCCGCTCCAGGGCCCACTGGCAGGTATCTGCTGAATTCGAGCTTTCTTTTGGGTCTCTGGGGTTCTGAGGTGTGATTTTCCCTCTGAAGACAGGCTGAGCCCTGGTGGGTGCCTTAGCCTCAGAAATGGGTCCCCCTGAGCTGGGAGCTGTGCTCTACCCTCAGTGTGCTAGGACACCTCACACCTGGCCCTGCCCATTCTGGCTTCTGAAGCCCACAGAGAGGGTCTGTAGAAATTGCTAGATACGAAAGGGCTACAAATAAGTCATAGGAAGTGTATTTACATAACTCAGTGGTTTTCAGCCATTACTATACGTTTACTTCAGCAAAGGAAATTTAAAAATGTTAATACCCTGTGTCACCCGCAGAGATTTGGATTTATTTGATGGGGCAGGAGACAGGCATCTTTGGTGTTTTGTTTGTTTGATTGATTGTAACAGGATCTTGCACTGTTGCCTGGGTTGTAGCTCAGTGGCACGATCTTGGGCATTGCAGCCTTGACCTCCCAGGCTCAAGGAATCCTCCCTTCTCAGCCTCTCAAGTGGCTGGGACTATGGGCATGCACCACCATGCCATGCCATATTTTTTTGTAGAGGCAGGGTCTCACTTTTCCACCCAGACTTGTCTTCAAGTCCTAGCCTCAAGCTATCCTACTGCCTCGGCCTCCCACAATCCTGAGGTGACAGACATAAGCCACCGTGCCTGGCCATGTTTCTTTTAAGAGCTCCCTTAGTATTTCTTTGTTTGTTTGAGACAGTCTTGCTCTATCCCCAAGGCTGGAGTGCAGTGGCCGGATCTCAGCTCACTGCAAGCTCCGCCTCCCGGGTTTACGCCATTCTCCTGCCTCAGCCTCCCGAGTAGCTGGGACTACAAGCGCCCGCCACCTTGCCCGGCTAGTTTTTTATATTTTTTAGTAGAGACGGGGTTTCACCATGTTAGCCAGGATGGTCTTGATCTCCTGACCTCGTGATCTGCCCATCTCGGCCTCCCAAAGTGCTGAGATTACAGGCTTGAGCCACCTCACCCAGCCACCCTTAGTATTTCTAATGGGCATCCAAGCAAAGAAGGCTTTGCTTGCAAAAGGCTGTGGAACCCTCCTGAGGGTGCATTTTCTTCACAGCCAGCAGATTGTTCCCTGAAGTGTCTGCTTAGCAGTGCACAGGCTATTTATATCCAGGGCTTTGGGGAGCTGTTGGGTTTGGGGACTGGCTGGGGCGTGTGTGTTGGCTCTGGGATCTGTCACAGAGGTCACAAGGCACAAAGAACTGGTCTCACTTTGTAATGACTTACCCATTTTGTGATTCTGTTTATATTTTTTCATCTCCCTGGACTGTAAGGCTTGCTAGGACAGGGACCGTGTCTTCTTGCTCCCTGGTGCCTGACTCGCAGGAGCTCTTGAGAAATATTGAGTGCATGAATGACACTTTTGGTTTCTGTGATATGTGCAGGGAAGGAGGTGTTAATGGGACATGAAGGAGGCACCCCTGTCCCAGCTTAGGGGATAGGGAGTCCAGGAAGGCTTCCAGGAGGAGGCGATACCTTGGCTGAAGCTTAAAGCCTGAGTTGCAGCTAACCAGCTGGAGCATTTGGGGAGGGGCATCTGGCAGAAGGTGCCACGTGAGCAATAGTATGGAAGTGAGCACTTAGTACCACCTTTGGGGACCAGGGCTGAGGGTCAGTGGTCCAGGCAGGGCTGGAGATGCTGGTTCATGCTTCTTGTCCTGAGAGTCCCAGGTGCCTGTGAGAGTGGCAGAGTGGCACAGCCTGCCCTCTGCTCCCATTGTTCTAGTGGTTGTTGAGGGGCCTTTGAGTTACCCCCTCTTCTCCCCACTTTGCCCACATGCTCAGAATTATATTTATTTTTTATGAAACAGAGTCTGGGTCTGTTGCCCCAGCTGGAGTGCAGTGGCATGATCTCAGCTCACCACAACCTCCGCCTCCCAGGTTCAAGTGATTCTCTTCCCTCAGCCTCCTGAGTAGCTGGGATTACAGGCACGTACCACCATGCCTGGCTAATTTTTGTATTTTTAGTAGAGACAGGGTTTCACCATATTGGTCAGGCTGGTCTCAAACTCCTGACCTCAGGTGATCCACCAGCGTCATCTTCCCAAGGTGCTGGGATTACAAGCATGAGCCACTGTGCCCGACCAGAGAGTTATTTTTAAAACCACCCTGCAGGGCCCTCCAGGATCTCATTCAGGCCTCCCACCTTACCCCTAAGAGGGAGGGGTGCTGGTTACCACTCACCTCCCTTTACAGATATCCACATGAGGTTGGAAACTTGCCCAACATCACACATACAGTGAGTAGCCGAGGATTCGACCCCAAGTCAGCGACTCCACATACTGGGCTCTCAGCCTCTCTCAGCTGCCCCCTGACACCCTGTTCTTTATGCTAATTTGCTGGTTCCAAAAGGAATGAGCTCCCCATCATTGGAGGAATGCAAGGAAATGTTGGAGCACCCCTTAGAATGGATGCTGCGGAGGGATAAAAGCCTCCTGACCACCTGGACCTTTGTGGACCCGCATCTCCTGAAAGACCCCCTTTAGGTGTGATTGGTGCAGTCTCGTCAGGCACCCCAGGTCTGCTAACTCCCAATGCGGTGTTTCTTTTGGTCCTCAAGTTCAGAGAAGCCGAGTAATCCCTTCTCACGGGTTTCCTAGCACGTTGATTTTCAGATGACCCAGTTCTGGGCGGGACTGGAGGCAGGGCTTTAAGGCCATCAGAGAGGCCTAGTCTGAGTTCCAGCAGTGCCCTTTCCTGGCTGTGTGACCCTGGGAAAAATTGCATAAACTCCTTGAGCCTCAGTTTATACACCTTTAAAATGGAGTAATAATGCTGTTTTGAGGATTAAATAAGCATTCTATAAAAGCACCTGGCACATAAAGTATGTTCAAGTAAGGAACTTAAATTTGCAAGGGAAAAAACCTCATTAAAAAGGGGGCAAATGACATGAACAGATACTTCTCAAAAGAAGACATACATGCAGCCAACAACCATATGAAAAAAAGCTCAGCATCACTGATCATTAGATAAATGGAAATCAAACCACTGTGAACTACCATCTCACATCAGTCAGAATGGCCAAGGTTGCAGAGAAAAGGGAATGTTTATACACTTTTGGTGGGAGTGTAAATTAGTTCAGTCATTGTGGAAGACAGCAACAGTTCCTCAAAGACCTAAAGACAGGAATACCATTCAATCCAGCAATCCCATTACTGGGTATATACCCAAAGGAATAGAAATCATTATGTCATAAAGACACATGCAACTGGGCATGCTGACTCATGCCTGTAATCCCAGCACTTTGGAAGGACGAGGCGGGCGGATCACGAGGTCAGGAGTTCGAGACCAGCCTGACCAACATGGTAAAACCCCTTCTCTACTAAAAACACAAAAATTAACTGGGCGTGGTGGCATGCACCAGTAATTTCAGCTACTCAGGAGACTGAGGCAGGAGAATCACTTGAACCTGGCAGGCAGAGACGTTCCATTGAGCTGAGATCGCACCATTGCACTCCAGCCTGGGTGACAGAGAGACTCTGTCTCAAAAAAAAAAAAAAAAAAATGCATGCCAGTGTTCACTGCAGCACTGTTCACAATAGCAAAGGCATGGAATCAACTTAAAAATGCCCATCAATCGTAGACTGGATAAAGAAAATGTGGTACATATGCACCATGGAATACTATGCAGCCACAAAAAAGAATGAGATCAGTTGGGCGTGGTGGCTCACGCCTCTAATCCCAGCACTTTAGGAGGCTGAGGCGGGTGGATCACAAGGTCAGGAGATCGAGACCATGCACTCCAGCCTGGGTGACAGAGAGACTCTGTCTCAAAAAAAAAAAAAAAAGTGCCAGTGTGGTGGCGGGCACTGTTACCAGCTACTCAGGAAGCTGAGGCAGGAAAATGGCGTGAACCTGGGAGGTGGAGCTTGCAGTGAACTGAGATCGTACCACTGCACTCCAGTCTGGGCGACAGCGAGACTCTGTCTCAAGAAAAAAAAATGAGATAATATCCTTCTCAGGAATGTGAATAGAGATGGAGGCCATTATCCTTACCTAACTAATATCTAACTAATGCAAAACAGAAAAACAAATACCACGTGTTTTCACTTACAAGTGGGAGCTAAATAATGAGAACACATGGACACAATGGGGAGCAAGACACTGGGGCCTATCGGAGGATGAAGGTGGGAGGAGCAGAAAAAATAACTTGGCTTATAGGCTTAGTACCTGGATGATGAAATAATCTGTACAGCAAACCCATGTGACATGTTTACCTGTATAAAAAACCTGCACATGTACCCTTGAACTTAATTTTTTTTTTCTTTAAAAGGAACGTGTTCAAATAAATAGTCTCTTACTTTATCATTTGGTTCAAAGTAGCCTCCAGCTTCTGCTGTGAGACAAGGTGTTCATTAGAACAAGGGCCCATTACAACAAGGGCCACCTTTGAGTAACCTAGGGCAGATTATATGAAAAGAAAAAATCTGTGCCTCGGTTTCCCCATTCTAAAATGGAATAATTTGGGGACTTACATCATCAGGGTTGTTGTGGTTATACACAGTTCCTGGAGCATAGTGAGTGCCCAAAAAAAGTGAATAATGAGCTTCACCACCATAAAGTTCCTGCACACAGGCCACAGTGATCCCAGACCACCACTGCCTCAGGACCATCCCAGACTCCCTGGCATCTATCAGCCTTCAAAGTGGATCAAGCCCAAGCCCACGTCTGAGAGCCTGGAATGGGGAAAGAGTGAGCTGAATTCCAGCTCTTCCTTCCAGGGCTGCCTGGCCCTCTTCCCCTGTCCACAGTCTGGTCTGTGCCCCGGGATGGGTTCGGAGGCGTGTGCAGCCTCCTCTCTTCCTGCATGGAGACAACGCCGTTTTCTGCAGTGTTCAAGGGTAATAACCTTTTACCCTCCTTGCTAATTAGCAGCCTTTTCAACTTCATCTCCTGGCCTTAGGCTGTCAGCCTGTCATTAACTCCTGGGGAGATATTCTAGCAGGTAGCTGGGATATCAGACTTCTGGGGAGATACAACCAGCACTGGGTAGCAAAGGTGGGAGAGGTCCTCACTTATCCCAGCCTGTCTCTCAGGCTGAGAACTACATGCACCCTTAGCATCAGCAGCTCCAGATTCATTCCCAAGGTAAGAGGTTTACAGCCAGCTTCCTGGCTGTGTGACCTCAGGAGAGGAGCTTAACCTCTCTGAATTTCGAGATCCACAGCTGTAAGTGGACAACCTTCTCCACTCTGCAGCGTTAGGACTTGAGACAGTGTGTGAAAACTGTCATGGTGGCAACAGAAAACAGATGCCTCCCCCAAACCGATACATTAAGGCACATTTAATAAAGAGGCTATTGACTAAGGTGGTGGGAGGGAGGGCCTGGTACAGCTCTCAGATGGATGCATGGATGTGCCAGCATGATAGGAAGAGGTGGCAGGAAGGGGATCTGAGGAGGAGAAGGAGGTGGCACCCCGGTGCATCAACATTGCACTGCAGGGTGAGGCCAAGGCTATCTGGGAATGCAGATCCTCTTGTAATTCCCATGCTTTGTCCTCGCCCACAGCAGGGGTGGCTCATCTTCCTCCTACACCTCTAGCACCCAGCATGGACGCACAACAGGAGAGACACAGGTCCTAGTACTGCGTGGGCCCAGTGGCCCTGATAACATCTGCTGCAGGGGCCCCCCTCTATGCCTTTTGTGTCTGGGAGGAAGCACAGCTCACCAGGCTTCCTGTTCTCCTCAGATCCCCTTCCTGCCACCACTTCCCACTCCTGGGCCTCTGCATCATTCACCTTGCTGACCCCTGCCCCATCCCCAGCCCCAAGCATGGACTGCACCAGGAGAAGCCCAAGCCCTGCCTCTCCTGCTCCTGCAGCTGCTTCAGCAGCCCCTTGCCCATTTCACAGTCAACCCCACTTGGGGGTCCCCTCTGAACGAGGAAGACAGAGGCCCTTGACATTCCTGGGCCTCAACCACAGCTGCAGCAAGAGCTGGCTTTGCCTTCCCCGTCTTTCTCAGCACCAGCAGGATGGAATCCCCATCCCCAAAGTGCATGGATTTTCCTGTCTTCTCCAGACAGAGCCCCACATTGCCCCCGACTCTAGTGCTCCTCTCTGCCGTGGTCTGTGGATGGCTGTATCTGGAGCCAGTTCCAGCCCTGCAGCCAGCACATCTGCTAAACTGGCTCCCAAGCCAACAACTGACTTGGAAGTCACCCCCATGAATACCAGTCCCCCTTCTCAGCTTTTCCTCCTGGGGCCTCCTGCTGGCTCCGGTGAAAGCTTCTTTCTGTCTACCCAGGCCCTTTTGATGCCCCACAGTGACAGCACAGCCCCAGCCAAGGACACCACCAGCCTGGCTGACCTGAGGTTCTCTGGCTTCACTCCAAATTGAAACTTCGTGTTACAGCAGCAGCCACAGTCCAGGCCACACCTGGGATCCCAGATATGCAGCAGCATGGAGTCCCCACCTATAGAAGCTCTCTCCGGTTTCTAGGCCTGGCATCTCCAGCTCCAGCCCCGGTCTCAAACTCTGCTCCAGCCAGCCAGGTCAGGGCACCACAGCACACTCAGCCATAGGGGGTTCAATACCCACCACTTCCACCTTGGGCACCCCTGACAGTACCCAGCTGTCTTTTGCTGCGCCCCTGGCTGTATCCCATCCTGACCCATCCACTGCCTCTGCCTGTGAGCTGCTGCCCACAAACCCCTCCCTCAGCCAATATCCTCCCCAGCATTAGGCGGCTCTGCTCAGCATTTGGCAGCAGGAGTCCAGCCCCCTCAAGCTTGGTGGTTTCAGTGGCACTCATGGGCTTTGGGAACAGAGAGGCGGCCCCAGCTTTGGGTTTCAGAAATGAATCCCTCAGCAGCAAAGCGGCAATGAGAAGGGCCCCGAGCACCACAGACAGCAGTGAGACATGGGGGCCTGAACCCCAGGGGCCACCCGGGCAGAGCACCCCCATAATGACTGAGGACCCAGCATGAGGAGCAAGTCTGTGTTGGGAGGCACTATTTCAATCACATCACCCCTGGGGGATCAGTTAAGTAGACACCCCCAGTTACAAGGTGGGGACCCAGTGCCACTGCAAACAAGGCTGGCTTCAGGTGCAAGTCTGGGCTGGCCTCTGACCCTAGCAACCGCACTGCCCGCAGGGGCACAGTGAGTAGGAACCTGGCCTTTTGGGTCCCCTGGTCTCCTGTCCAGGGTTCTGCTGAATGCAGGTCTGCTAGGCCATCCTCCAGTTCATCCTACAGGATAATTTCCCCATGTCAGACTTGAGCTCTGAATTTTAACTATAAATTATTTGCCTAGACCAAGGTCCAGAAGAGTTTTCTCCATGTTTCCTTATAGTATTTTTGGAGTTTTTGGGTCTTACGTGCAAATCTTTGATCTCTCCTGAGGTAACTTTTGTATTTGGTGGAGCACAGGGGCCCAGTCTAACTCTTCTGTATGTGGTTATCCAACCTTCCCCCTACTGTTGAACAGGGTGGCCTTTCCCCGATGTGTGTTTCTGTCGGCTCTGTTGAAGATCAGTTGACTGTGCATTTGTGGCTGTCTTTCTGAGTTCTGCCCTTCTTACTTTGCAGAGTTCAGCTTCCTGGACTGTTCTTACAGGTTGTTGAGTGACTGCAGGTTTTCCAGGTGCAGGCTATCAGTGGCTTTACGATTCAAGGGTCTGGAAAACAGTGGCCCCCTTCCCACAGCACCACTAGACAGGGCCCCAGTGGGGACTCTGTGTGGTGATTCCAAGCCCACATTTCCCCTCCACTCTGCCCTAGTAGAGTTTCTTTGTGAAGGCTCTGCCCTTGCAGCAGGCTTCTACCTGGATATTCAGGCTTTACCATACATTCCCTGAAATCTAGGTGGAGGCTTTAGCTATACCTGGGATCCTTTGATCAGAGAAAGGATCCAGAGTGGCCAGCATGTGGGGAGCAGTGTGCCAAGGCTGCACAGGCCAGTAGGGCCCTTGGCCTGGTCCAGGAGACATTTCATTATTTTTAGGGCTGCTTCTGAAATATGCCCAGAGTATACTAGTCTCCTTACTCATAAATGAGAGCTAAGCTTTGAGGATGCAAAGGCATAAGAATGACACCATGGGCTTTGGGGGCTTAGGGGGAAAGGATGGAAATGGGGTGAGGAATAAAAGACTACAAATTGGGTTCAGTATACTGCTCAGGAGATTGGTGCACCAAAATCTCACAAAAACTTATGTAACCAAATACCACCTGCTCCCCCAAAACCCTTGAAAATAAAAAATGTTTTTTTAAAAAAGATAAAACTGCCCTCAAGGAAAACTATTTTTGCAGGACACTGCCAGCCTGGAAAAAGGGAAATGCCGAACCTCTATCCTTTCAGTCTTACCAAAGGGGAAAACTGAGAGGCACACCTGGAGGTCACAGCACATGGCCTTGGACTCCTAGAAGAGTTATCACAGGACTTGAAAACACTTTCCTCCTCCACATCACACCACCCCATCCTCGGGACCCCTGTATGTTACAGGGAGTGCAACAGAAGGAACTGCCAGTCTCAGATCTTGTGACAACTCTCTAGTGATTCCCCCCTAAACAATAAGGAAGATGAAAACATGGCCGGGTGCAGTGGCTCCCGCTTGTAATCCCAGCACTTTGGGAGGCCGAGGTGGACAGATCACCTGAAGTCAGGAGTTCAAGACCAGCCTGGCCAACATGGTGAAACCCCGTCTCTACTAAAAATGCAAAAAAATTCTGGGCGTGGTGGGGGGTGCCTGCAGTCCTAACCACTAGGCAGGAGAATCACCTGAACCTGGGAGGCAGAGGTTGCAGTGAGCGGAGATCGTGCCACTGCACTCCAGCCCAGGCAACAGAGAGAGACTCTAAGAAAAAACTAGTGGTTTCACCACCATGTGACCTTGGCCATCCCTTTTCTTTCTGCCTCAGTTTCCTGCATAAAATGGATAAGATGAGGATAATAACACTGCAGGATTTGGAATGGTGCTTGGTATTAAGCAGAGACTTGGCGTGGGTTTTGTGTTGTTTGTTTTTAAGACAGCCTCACTCTTGTCCCAGGCTGGAGTGCAGTAGTGCGATCTCCGCTCACTGCAACCTCTGCCTCCCAGCTTCAAGTGACTCTCCTGCCTCAGCCTCCCAAGTAGCTGGGATTACAGGCATGTGCCACCACACCAAGCTAATTTTTATATTTTTAATATAGCCCACTCCTTATCCTCTTGTTTTGAGACAGAGTCTCATTCTGTCGCCCAGGCTGGAGTGCAGTAGTGCGATCTTGGCTCCCTGCAGCCTCCACCTCTCTGGTTCAAGCAATTCTCATCCCTCAGCCTCCCAAGTAGCTGGGACCACAGGTGCATGCCACCACTCCCAGCTAAGTTTTTTTTTCTTTTTTTTTTTGAGATGTAGTTTTGCTGCTGTTGTCTAGGCTGGAGTGCAATGTTGCAATCTTGGCTCACTGAAACGTCTGTCTCCTGGATTCAAGTGATTCTCCTGCCTCAGCCTCCCAAGTAGCTGGGGTTACAGGTGTATGCCACCACACCCAGCTAATTTTGTATTTTTAATAGAGATGGGGTTTCACTATGTTGGCCAGGCTGGTCTCGAACTCCTGACCTCAGGTGATCCACCCACCTCAGCCTCCCAAAGTGCTGGTATTACAGGCATGTGCCACCATGTCCAGCCTCCTTATCCTCTTTTGCCTTTAAAAAAAATGCTTTTGGGCCAGGCACAGTGGCTCGCACCTGTAATCCCAGCACTTTGGGAGACTGAGTTGGGAGGATCACTTGAGTTCAGAAATTGGAGGCCAGACTGGGCAACATAGCAAGATACCATCTCTTTAAAAAAAAAAAAAACTGCTTGTAACAAAGTTTGAAGTAAGCACTCCCCAAGTACTCCACACTTGGAAGTGTGTCTGGGGCAACTATTCTCAACCTTGGCCCAAATAAACTCTGTATTAATTTTGCCTCAATTTCTTTCTTCAGGTCAACAGTCCCTGTAACAATACACCAGAGGCATAGGTATAAAAAGATGGCCTTACCTTTTTCATTAGTGTGAAAAATAAATACTGTGTGTGCAAAGTGAAAAAAAATCTAAACAATGCAGGGAACTAGCCCCAGGCTAGGGGACGTTGAAGCTGTGCTCAGCCTTTTGCTGCTTTAAACACTGTTGTGCTGTGTAAATAAGTTCAGGTTAACCTGGAGGAGAAATTCGCTGAAGTAGATCAGCTGGTTAAATGGCACAAGCATTTTCTATCTAGAGTTGTACCAGTTGACGCCGCCACCAACCTACAAGAGAGCCTGGGTCCCCACGCAGTCACTGGCATTCGGAGCCTTCTCCTTTTTTGCTCTTTGCCAGCCACCATGTTGCTGGGTGGCGTGACATTTCCCAGAACTCCGTTTCCTGTGTATTTCTGGTTAGGGTGAGCCACAAGAGATTCCCATGCGAGATTTGGCGGAAGTGAAACGTACGTCATTTTCTTAGCTCCCTCTCCAGTCACAGTCACCGACAGAGGCCAGGCCTGCAACTGTTCTGCCTTTCCTTGGATCTGCCTTCAGCTGTGCCGACTCCTGGGCCACATGTGTGACAAAAGGTCCCAGCTTTTCAGGAAATCCTTGTCACCCATGGCAACAAGATAGGACCACTCGTGGTGTCTCATACTTGTAATACTAGCTATTTGGGGGGCTGAGGTAGGAGGATCACTTGAGGCCAGGAGTTTAAGACCAGCCTGTCCAACATAGTAAGACCCTGTCTCTACTGAAAATACAAAATTAGCTGGGCATGGTGGCACATGTCTGTAATCCCAGCACTTTGGGAGGCTGAGGCAGGTGGATCATCTGAGGTCATGAGTTCAAGACCAGCATGACCAACATGGTGAAGCCCCGCCTCCACTAAAAATATGAAATTAGCTGGGTGTGGTGGCAACACCTGCAGTTCCAGCTACTTGGGAGGCTGAGGCAGGAGAATTGCTTGAACCCAGCAGAAGTTTCAGTGAGTTGAGATTGCGCCAGTGCACTCCGACCTGGGCAATGGAGCGAGACTTCATCTCTAAATGAATAAATAGTCGGGCATGCTGGTGCACACCTGCAGTTCCAGCTACTCTAGGAGGCAGAGGCGGGAGGGTTGTTTTAGCCTGGGATGTCAAGGCTGCAGTGAGCCGTGATCCCAACACTGCACTCCAGCCTGGGTGACAGAGTGAGACCCTGTATCTAAAAAAAAGAAAAAATTACAATTTTTCCTTTCTTTTTTTTTTTTCTTTTGAGACAGAGTTTCGTTCTTGTTGCCCAGGCTGGAGTGCAATGGCACCATCTCGGCTCACTGCAAATTCCGCCTCCTGAGTTCAAGCAATTCTCCTGCCTCAGCCTCCCAAGTAGCTGGGATTACAGGCACGAGCCACCACGCCCGGCTAATTTTGTATTTTCAGCAGAGACAGGGTTTCACCATATTGGTCAGGCTAGTCTCAAACTCCTGACCTCAAGTGATCCACCCGCAAAAGCCTCCCAAAGTGCCGGGATTACAGGAATGAGACATTGCGCCTGTCCGAAAATGCCAGTTTTTCTTTTTTTTGTATAGAGACAGTTTCGCTCCTCAGCCAGCCTGGAGTACAATGGTGCGGTCTCGGCTCACTGCAACCTCCGCCTCCTAGGTTCAAGCAATTCTCCCACCTCAGTCTCCCAAATAGCTGGGATTACAGTTATGTGCCACCATGCCCGAGTAATTTTTGTATTTTTAGTAGAGACGGGGTTTGGTTACATATATATGTGTGTATACACGCATACGTACGTATGTATGCGTGTATACGTATACGTACATATGTGTGTATATGTATACATATGTGTGTATATACATATATGCATATATGTGTGTGTATATATACATATGCGTATATATGTGTGTGTATATATATAGAGAGAGAGAGGGAGAGCATGCGAGAGACAGACACTGAGACTGGGTGTCCCTCTGTCACCCAGGGTGGAGTACAGTGGCGCAATCACAGCTCACCTCCTGGGCTCAATCGATCCTCAAGCCTCAGCCTCCTGAGTAGCAGGGATTGCAGGCATGCACCACCATACCTGGCTAATTTTTGTATATTTTGTAAAGATGGGGTTTCACGATGTTGCCCAGGCTGGTCTCGACCTCCTGGGCTCAAGCAGTCCTCCCAACTCACCCTTCTCTTTTAAATTTTGAAACCTTCAAAATCACCTTTGGGGAAAGGCACAGACCAGAGACTGCTTCTGTGATTCTATTTTTTTTTTTCCTCCTGGGCATTGTCCTTAACCTTGGCAAAGTAAACTCCTAAATTGATTGAGTAAACTCCTAAATTGATTGAGACCTGTCTCAGATGCTTTTTGGTTTACACTACTACAAGCGATTTTACTTCAGAAAAGGTTTTTTTATTTGTGGCTGGTAACATAGAAATACCATTGATTTTTGCATATATTCCTTGATTCCAGTTGATGCAGCTTTGACGACTGGAGGAACACCAGGGTTTTTGTTTTGTACTGATAGGATTAATGACACCGACACACATGGAGTGGTTTTTTGTTTGTTTTTAGTTTATTTTTTTGAGACAGAGTTTTCACTCTTATTACCCAGGCTGGAGTGCAATGGCACGATCTCGGCTCACTGCAACCTCCGCCTCCTGGTTTCAAGCAATTATTCTGCCTCAGCCTCCTGAGTAGCTGGGATTACAGGCATGTGCCAGCACACCTGGCTAATATTTGTGTTTTTAGTAGAGATGGAGTTTCACCATGTTGGTCAGGCTGCTGGAGTGGTTTTAAGGAGCAAAAGGTGTAATAGGCAAGAAAGAAAAATAAATACAGGAGACAGAGAGGAGAGAGGGAGAGAAAAAAAGAGAAAGAAAAAAGAAGAGAGAAAAAGACAGCTTCTCTGTACAGGGACAGAGGGAGGGGAATTTGAATAAATAGAATCCCTGTGTGAGTTGGAAAAGTGGTTGCTTTTATTGGGATGCTGGAGGAGAAGGTGTTTGATTTGCATAAGGCCCAGGGGATTGGTTTGATCAGGTGTGTTATTTACCTAGCCAGCAAAAAACCTGGCCCTTTTACTTTAGCCCTTTAATATGCAAATGCAGATTGCCACGTTTTGAACACATGGTGTTATTTGGAGGTGGTCATGACACTTGATACACCTGGTGACGAGATGATGGTGGAAATTGCCATATTGAGTGAACCCAATTTTTAATGGCTGGTATTTGCATATTAAAGCTTGCTGGCCAGGCCCTTTAAGCTGCCGGGGTTTTTTGTTGTTTTTTTTTAGAAAAGAGATGGTTTGGGGGTTGTTTTTTATTATAGGAAAATTTTTACCAAGAACATTTACCTTTATTATTTGCCTAAAAGTTATTTTTAATAACTTCTGTATTACAATGACCTTGCTCAGTTCACCTAAGTTTCTCGAGTATCTACAAATAATGACTGTGAGAGTTAAAGAAAGAGGAACAAAACACGAAAAGTGGCTCAACAGTCAAAGACAGATTTATTTTGGAGAATAAACCTGAGAGGGGCTTCTGGCTGATTTCGGTCAGGGCGTGCTCTATTACAAACTAAGAGTATTTATTGGATTTTTAGGGTGAGAGGGTTTATCACTAGCTTGGAATGTTTCTGTCTGGGGGAGAAGTTTATAGTGGGGTTGGAATGTCTCTGGTCCCAGGGGAGGTTATCTTGGGGTTAATGTCTCTCTGGCCAGAGGGGAGGTTATCTCGGGGCTGGCATGTCTCCAGTCAGGGAGGGGTTTAGAATGTTTCTGGTCGGAGAGATTATTTGCGGTTATGGTCATGCTGACCTTAGCCGTTAGGCTGATGCCCTTTGGATTTAGGCAGATTTTGATCAAGGTGAACTTTAAAATGACGGTGCTTGTCCAAGATGGCGATGCTCCTGCTCTGTCAATGAAAGTTTCATGTCCTCCTTTCCAATCTTTATGGCTTTTGTTTTTCTCACCTTATTACATTGGCTAAGACTTCCCCTATACTACTGAAAGGAAATAATAATTCTTAGCTTGGTTTCCATCTCAAAAGGGAGGCTTTTTATGTTGTGCCTTTAAGCATGACACTTACCGTAGGTTTTTGTAGCCGCAGTTTATCAGATTAAGAAAGTTTCCCTTCATTGCTAGTTGCTGAGAGTTTTTATGTAACTGAATGTTGGCGAATTTTATCAAATGCTTTTCTGCATCTACTGAGATGGTGAGTGACTTTTTTCTTCTTTATTCTGTGAGTGTGGTGAATTGTGTTGCTTGATTTTCTTTTTTCTTTTCTTTGTTGTTTTGTGACAGGGTCTGGCCCTGTCATCCAGGCTGGGGGGCAGTGGCGTGATCTTGGCTCACTGCAGCCTCCACCTCCTAGGCTCAAGTGATCCGCCCACCTCAGACTCCTGAATAGCTGGGACTACAGGTGTGTGCCACTATGCCCAGCTAATTTTTGCATTTTCTGGTAGAGACAAAGTTTTGCCATGTTGGCCTGGCTCATCTCGAACTCCTGGGTTCAAGTGTTCCACAGGCTTCAGCCTCCAAAACTGCTGGGATTACAGATGTAAGCCTTGATTTTCTAATGTTCAGTCAATCTCGCATTCCTGGAACACACCAAAATTGATGGTGACTAGTTTATTTTTTTTTCTTTCTGTGTCCCTGGATTTGGTTAATTCATGTTTTGTTTAAGAGTTATTCATCTCTAGTCCAGGTGCAGTGGCTCATGCCTGTAATTCCAACACTTTGGGAGGCCTGAGGTCAGGAGTTTGAGACATGGTGAAACCCCGCCTCTACTAAAAATACAAAAATTAGCCGGGGGTGGTGGCAGGCCCCTGTAATCCTAGCTGTTCGGGAGGCTGAAGCACAAGAATCACTTGAACCCAGGAGGCAGAGGTTGCAGTTAGCCGAGATCGAGCCACTGCACTCCAGCCTGGGCGACAGAGTGAGACTTTGTCTCAAAAAAAAAAAAAGTTATACAACTGTTTATGAATCAAATAGACTTTTCCTTCTTGACATATTTTTCGCCAGACTTTGCTTTCAAGGTTATGCTTACTTAGAGAACTAGGGAAGAAGCCTCATCCCAGAATCCATGATTGGGGTAAGGCAAGGAGGCTTGAAATGTGCTCAAGGCCATGCTTCTCTCTCCTTTCCCAGGACACTGGAGCTTTGGCAGAGAGCACAGTTCTCCCACTTACATTCATACCCAGACACCCTCCAAGACCCATACACACAAGCCCCCACCACCTAGAGGGAATGCATCTGCTTCCAGAGCCTGCAGAGCATTGTTGATAACCTAGAATATCAACTTCTTTAGCCACATTTCCAAGTAAGAGAAGACAAGCAACGTCCTGTTGGCAAAATCTGGATTCTCCTCTTCTGATTTGTCAGTAGAAGACTTCTCCAACAGGCCTTGGGGAGTTAGGAGGACACAGAGTCACTCAGGACATTGGTGGTGCTGCTCATGAATTACTCGCAGAGTTTACTTGACTTGGACAGTGGCTGGAGTGAATGGCAGCGTTGGTTGTCAAGCAGGAAGAGAGCTGCTGCTGTTCTAACCTCTTTGGCAGAAGGGTGACCGAAAAAAAGGAAAGAAAAAGCAGGATATGAATGAGAAATAGATTTCTTGGCCTTGTAGCTAAAGGCCACCTAATGTAACATGAAATAGTGTACATATGGCCCTATCTCTATACTGTGATACAATCGTAGCATTCCCTTAGTCCTTCTGCCGTGTTTGAAGTCCAGCTAAATGGACACTATCTTTACATCTTCCAAATCCGTGGGTCCACATATGCCGCTGCTGCGTCCGTCTGCTGTAGGGGATTCGTGCTTGATGGAAAGCCAACTTTAATTGAGAGGACAGGAATCAGTTCTAGGAAAAGCATTCTATTCTATTTAGTATCCCTATGTCAAAATATAATCATTTATAGAAGACTGGAGAAAAGTTATCCTATTGGTGAAAACCACCACTAATCATACGCTGTGTTTCTCCCAGTCCTCGTTTTCTGTGCTGTGTGTGTCCGCTGGGTTGGTGGCTGTGCAGGCCACACATACCAGTCAGCAGTGAGACTGTTCATGATGGAGGAGAGGCCAGGTGAGTGCAGAGGGTCTTGAACCAGGTGCACAAGCAAGTTCCAACAGATGAAGGAAACCAGGTTAGTACTCAAGTGATACTTTGAGTTCCTTTTTTTTTTTTTTTTTTTTTAAACAGAGTCTCGCTCTGTTGCCCAGGCTGGAGTGCAATGGTGCAATCTCGGCTTACTGCAACCTCAGCCTCCCAGGATCAAGAGATCAAGAGATTCTCCTGCCTCAGTCTCCTGACTAGCTGGGATTACAGGCGTGCACCACCAAGCCAGATAATTTTTGTATTTTTAGTAGAGAAAGCGTTTCACCATGTTGGTCAGGCTGGCCTGGAACTCCTGACCTTGTGATCCACCCAACTTGGCCTCCCAAAGTGCTGGAACTGCAGGCGTGAGCCACCGCGCCTAGCCAAGTTCCTTTTTTTTTTAGGGAGTTTCGCTCTTGTTGCCCAGGCTGGAGTGCAATGGCGTGATCTCTGCTCACTGCATCCTCTGCCTCCTGGGTTCAAGCAGTTCTTATCTCAGCTGCCCGAGTAGCTGAGATTACAGGTGCCTGCCACCACACCTGGATAATTTTGCTACTTTAGTAGAGACGTAGTTTCACCATGTTGTTCAGGCTGGTCTCTAACTCCTGACCTCAGGTGATCTACCCACCTCGACCTCCCGAAATGCTGGGATTACAGGTGTGAGCCACCGTGCCTGGCCAATACTTTGAGTTCTTATCTGTAACTCCCCCTGGGGGTTTTAGCTCACAGAATTTGAGCATTTCTGGGTTTGTGGTGATGATATTAACAAATATGCCCAAATATGTCAACAATTTTGTATGTTCTGGGCTTCAGGTGTGGGCCACTATTTTCTGCATGGCCCCTGACAAACTCCTGGAATCTCCAACCTGACCAGGAACATCAGGGTGCGTTTGTGATTTTCACACTTATGTCTGTGGCAAAAGTTGTGTAAAAATGAACATATAGCCAGGCACGATGGCTCATGCCTGTAATCCCAGCACTTTGGGAGGCCGAGGCGGGTGTATCATGAGATCAGGAGATAGAGACCATCGTGGCTAACACAGTGAAATCCTGTCTCTACTAAAAAATACAAAAAATTAGCCAGGCATGGTCGCGGGCACCTGTAGTCCCAGCTACTGGGGAGCCTGAGGCAGGGGAATGGAGTGAACCTGGGAGGCGAAGCTTGCAGTGAGCCGAGATCACGCCCCTGCACTCCAGCCTGGGTGACAGGGCAAGACTCTGTCTCAAAAAAAAGAAAGAAAGCTCATTGTTTTCTGTGTTCTGTTATTTCACCAGGAGAAGCACATCCTCACTTGTCTCTTACAACTTTATTTCAAGGACGCCTTCTCTGATTAGTTCTCAAAGTGTCTGAGTGTTGTCAGACCCCTGCTGGGTTTTATATATATATATATATATGTGTGTGTGTGTGTATATATATATATATGTGTGTGTATATATATATATGTGTGTGTATATATATATATGTGTATATATATATATATATATATATATTTGTTTTCAGATGGAGTTTTGCTCTCATTGCCCAGGCTGGAGTACAATGACATAGTCTCAGCTCACTGTAACCTCCAGCTCCTGGGTTCAACCATTCTCCTGCCTCAGCCTCCCTAGTAGCTGGGATTATAGGCATCCGCCACCATGCCCAGCTAATTTTTTTTTTTTTTTTTGTATTTAGTAGAGATGGGTTTCCCCATGTATGTCAGGGTGGTCTCGAACTCCTGACCTCAGGTGATCCACCCACCTTGGCCTCCCAAAGTGTTGGGAGCCACCTCACCAGCCCAGAGAGCCCCAATGTTTTGTGTTTTGTTGAGCCCCTAATATTCACAGGATTGTCTGTGGAGTGAGAAGTTCTCCGTCTGTGTTGCAAGCCTCTGAAATCACAGAGAGTGCATCCATGTTTGTGAAGTGAAACCGGAGCATACTGCTCACACAGAGACCTGGGGGACTGTGTGTTGAATGATGGTGCCAAGTCCTGGGGCATTAAGTACCCGGACCCTGAGTACACTGAAGTTGGACCTGTGACTTGTAAGGAGTGCCGTGCCCTGTCCCAGGCCCTGTCTGAGGATTGCTCACAACTGGGTGAGCCCCACTGGCTTCCAGCTGGCAGAGTCAGAGTTGTCCCCTGTGCTCAGAATGTGACCCAATGGCCTGGTGCTCTCAAGGCCTGGCAGGGTCCTGTGTGTGTTCCCAACAGCTGCTCCCTGCACAATGCTGCTGGGCCTACACTCAAAGCAGCACCTCCCTCAGCCTCCTCTGTCCTGAGGTCCCCTCTCAGGCTCCTGAATCAGTGAACAGGTAGGGTCTGAGGGATCCAGGAGGGGGAGAGTGAATTTGCATGAACAGCCCCTTCTTTCCCTGGGGCAGGAGGAAAATTAGACAAGCCTGGGACAGCCCAGCCCCATTGTGAGCGTCAGGGGCTGTGTCCACCACGGCCTGGATTCCTCTCCTCCTCATGTCCCTTTCTCTCTGCACAGGTAGGGACAGGCCTCAGAGACCCAGGGCAGCCCCCAGTCTGTTTTCATCTCTTCTGGATCTGGCCCTGAGAATCTTTACCCTGGTCCTTGACCCAGCCCAGCGACTGTCTGTGTCTGCAGGTTCCCTCTCCAGCCTGTGCTGACTCGGCTGCCCTCCCTCTCTGCAACCCCAGGAGCATCTGCCAGACTCCCCTGCACCCTGAGCAGTGGCTTCAGTGTTGGTGACTGTGGGACACGCTGGAGATGGCAGAAGCCAGGGAGCCCTCCCCAGCATGTCCTGAGCTACCAGTCACATTCAAATAAACACAAAGGCTCCAGCGTCCCCAGCTGTTTCTTTGGAACCAAAGATGCCCCTGAAAACGCAGGGATTCTTCACATCTCTGGGCCCCAGCTTGAGGACAAGGCTGTTACTGTATGCCTGGACCAGTGATGCTTCTCACAGTGACACAGGCAGGCGGGGAAGTAGGACAAAACCTGCTGGCCCCCCAGATGCTGGCCCGTCTCTTACTTTGTTGATGTTAGAATGTATCTACACCACTGATACCGCTTTACAAATTCAGAATTTTTTTCCAGTTTATTTTTGTTTGTTTGCCAAGTATGAAGACTCAAATGACCAAAACACTTTTCAAACCAACACAACTACAGACAGACATAATCTTAGAGGAATGTCTGCTGTTAATTACCTGTGGATCTAGAATTCACATCCAGAGGGTAGCCTACAGTAAGTAATTGTGTCCAGTCCGCAAGTGAACAGATCTGTCATCCTCCCCGCAGGAGCCTCCCTCATGCCCCGGAGACTCCACGTCAGCCCCAAGGAGACACCCTGCTCTCCCTCCAGGGACTGCAGCAGGGACGGTACCAGGCCTTGTCCAGAACATTCTGGGAAGTGCAGTGCTCAAGATTAGAATTCAGTTGTGAGGAAACTGTCACTGTGGGAGTTAAAATGACAGCTTCTTATCATCCTTTAGTTCACATAGGCAAAAAGAGTCCAGGGGTTTGAGAAGGTCACTCCTTGATTCTGATACTTGCCCCAGTGGAGTTTTACACAAGACAATAAGATTCTCACTCTTAGAAATCCTTAAGAACAGACTTCCATCTCTTATCAAAGCAGGATGATGCTTTTTTTTTGAGGCGGAGTCTCCCGCTGTCACCCAGGTTGGAGTGCAGTGGTGTAATCACTGGAACCTCTGCCTCCTAGGTTCAAGTGATTCTCCTGCCTCAACCTCCCTGAGTAGCTGGGACCACAGGTGTGTGCCACCACACCTGGCTAATTGTTTTTGTATTTTTAGTAGAGACGAGGTTTCACCATGTTGGCCAGACTGATCTTGAACTCTTGACCTCAGCTGATCTGCCTGCCTTGGCCTCCCAAAGTGCTGGGATTGCAGGCGTGAGCCACCGTGCCTGGTGGCATTTTTAAAAATTCAATTTATTATTAAAATATATAAAAGAGAAAAACACTTTTTACATTCATGGTAAAATCAATTATACATTAAAATGAATCACAGTGGAAAATATTGGTAATTCAATAACCTTGCCAGTGATCTCTTGTTCAGTTAAATTAGAGCTCGTCTTAAAACAGTTGGTGGTTCACATTAAAATCAGGAGGAAGGTGATACTGTATGTAGATGATTCTTTTCATGTCATAGATTTCTTCTGTGCTTGCTTAATTAGTAGTTTAAATTATAGTAATTGTACTTTTCGTTATTTCCATTTCAAATCAAATAGAATGTTTTATTTATTTATTTTTATTTATTTTTTTTTGAGACAGAGTCTTGCTCTGTCACCCAGGCTGGAGTGCAGTGGTGCGATCTCGGCTCACTGCAAGCTCCGCCTCCCGGTTTACGCCATTCTCCTGCCTCAGCCTCCCGGAGTAGCTGGGACTACAGGCGCCCGCCACCTCGCCCGCTAGTTTTTATTTTTAGTAGAGACGGGTTTCACCGTGTTAGCCAGGATGGTCTCGATCTCCTGACCTCGTGATCCGCCTGCCTCGGCCTCCCAAAGTGCTGGGATTACAGGCTAGAATGTTTTATTTATTTATTTTTTGAGACAGAGTCTTGCTCTGTCACCCAGGCTGGAGTGCAGTGGTGCGATCTCGGCTCACTGCAAGCTCCGCCTTCCGGGTTCATGCCATTCTCCTGCCTCAGCCTCCTAAGTAGCTGGGACTACAGGCGCCCATCACTATGCCCAGCTAATTTTTTGTATTTTTAGTCATTGTTGAAGTCCAAGTGAACAAGACATGACAAATGACTACTCATCTGTCAGAGTGGCAGGGCCACTGAGGAGGTGACAGTCCTTCATCCACTCTGAAACAACTCTTCAGGACCCCTAACATAGAATGTCTGGCCTTTATATGCTTTGATAAACAGGATCTATTCCTGTTAAAGTAGAGGCTTCGTTCATCTCCAAAACTCATAGAGGAACCTCAGACTGGGGCCAGAGACCCTCCGGGTGCTGTGGTTTCAGGACCTGGAGGTGACACCTCCCAATCACACAGATACTGCCGGTTCAGAGGGAGGAGCCCCTTTGAAAGAGAGGTGAGCAGAGTCTGGGGCATTTGTGCAGATGTTGATGAAGCCCCCAGACAACTCACAGGCTCCCAGGGAACCCTAACTGGGGAAGAAAAGATGAGGATAAACGGAGCCCACCATGGGTGAGAAGAGAGGAAAGCCAGTGTCTCCCAACCACCCAGGTCCTCGGTGTCCTTCCTCTGTATGCCCGGCCCTGTCTTGTGTGTGGAGGGTGAGGAGGAGGAGAGAAGGAAGGGCTGGCAGTTTTATAAGAACTGGGGCTCCTCTTATGGGTAGATGAAATAGTTTAATGAGATTGGTTTTGGATTGTCCAGCTTGAGAGGCTGGAATCAGATTCCCAATATAAACTCTTGATTGCTGTGGTGAAAATTTGTGTGTATTCATCCCCTGAGAAGGTTCCCTAACCCTTACTATGTCTTCTATGTGAAGAGTGCAGCTCTAAGCACTCAGGGTACTGTTTCCCAGTGAATCTTAATGAAATGTTTGTAGAATATTTATTTCCTCCATTTAGCCTAACCAGAAACATCGGCTTTAGAGGTAGAACAGGTTACTCAGAGTCACCCGAGCAATCACTGCTGCATAAGCTGCTGACTTAAGGTCTAAGTGATGGAAAAGTTTACCTTTCCACCTAGTTGCCTCTAACAAATATATCTTAATATTAAATAAACACATTAGGTTATAGAATGTATATGTGCATTGCTTGTTCATACTTAATCTTTCTAGGTGGCTTCATAAATCAATTAACAGACACATTTTCCATGTGCAGATGGTGTGGAAAGTTCTAGTGTGTTCCGGTTAAACCTGTGGGTCAGACCAAGTCAGGAGGCTGCCCCTGAGGAGATAGGAAAGGTCCCCCATCCCTTAATGAATTGGCCTTGGCCAGACTTTCAACCATGGTGAGGGAGGAAGGGGGGGCATCCATAGTTCCTTCTCCTCCACTCTCAGGAAACCCTAACCCAGGAAATAATTCTAAAGAGATCTAGGGAGGAGGAACTGAGAGGGTAAGTTAACTCAGGAAGACTCTAGGACTTTCCATGGGGGACATTCATAACTGAGACGCATCATTGCTGGCCAGGGGACTGGAAAACACATCATCTTACGTCCCTGCATTCCTGCTCCAAATGTCTGAAATCCCAGGAACCCACAGCCTGTCCTCTCACCGGAGCTCTCAGGGGGCACTGCTGCTCTGTAGGAGATAGAAACTGTCCCTTTATTATCCCATTACCTCATTTTTGCTGCACACATAGTCCTTCATAGTGGGTCCTAGTCATTTCTCCCTGTTTGCCTTCATCTCCTTTCTCCCTTTTCTGCAAGTCTGTTTCCATCTAGCACTTCTCTTCCCTGTGAGGCCAGTTGTCCCCAGGTCCAACCTCAGGGCTGCAGTTCAAAGGTTGTCTCCTTCCCTTCCCTTCCCTTCCCTTCCCTTCCCTTCCCCTTTGACAGGGTCTCGCATTCAGGCTGGAGTGCAGTGACACGACCACAGCTCACTGCAGCCTTGATCTGCTGGACTCAAGGACCCTCCCACCTCAGCTCTGCAAGTCGTTGGGACCACAGGTACATGCAACCCACCTGTTTGTTTTTACTTTTATTTGTGCAAATGGGGTCTCATTTTGTCGCCCAAGCTGGTTTAAGCTCCTGGCCTCAGGCCATCTTCCCCGTGGCCTCCCCGCTCTACATTTTCCTCTGAGCACTGGCCTCACAGCTTCCTACAAGTTTGGTAAGTTTTGTTTCCATTTTCATTTATCTCAAAGAATTTTTTTTTTTTTTTTTTTTTTTTTTTTGAGGCGGAGTCTCGATCTGTCACCAGGCTGGAGTGCAGTGGCCGGATCTCAGCTCACTGCAAGCTCACTTTGTTCAGCTGATTTTCTCCCCTCAGCCTAGCATTGCACAGCGAGACTCTTTCCCTTTTTTTTGTAATTTTGTAGAGACGGGTTTCAAGTTGCAGGATGGTCTCGATCTTCTGACCTCGTGATCCCATCTCCCAAAGTGTTAGGATTACAGGCTTGAGCCATTTTCCTTATCTCAAAGAATTTTCAAACATCACTTGTAATTTCTGCTTTGATTCATTGATTGTTCAGGAGTGTGTTTAATTTTTATATATTCCTGAATTCAGATTTCCTTTGTTACTGATTTCTACCTTCACTCTATTGCAGAGAAGATACTTTGATTTTAGTGCTTTTAAATTAGTGAGATTTGTTTCATGGCCTAATACATGGTATATTCCAGAGAACATTCCATTTGTGCTTGAGAAGAATCTGTATTCTGTGACTTTGTTGTAGATGTTGTCAGGTCTAGCTGATTTACAGGTTTTCAAGTCCTCTAGTACTTTATTGATCTTCTAGCCAGTATTGACCGTATAGTATTGCAGCTATTATTGCGAAGCTTTCTGTTTCTTCAGTTACATAAGTCATGACTTTCTGTACTTGGGGGCTCTATAGTTAGATGCACATGTACTAACTGTTAAATCTTCTTGATGAAGTAACTTATTTATCAATATATAATGTCCTTCTTTGTCTCTTGTAATAACTTTCATTGACCAACCCATCTCTTCCTTCGTTCCTTGCCTCCTTCCTTCTTTCCTTCCTCCCTCTCTCCATCCTTCCCTCATTTAAACTGTTGGCTGGACACAGTGGCTTACATCTATCATTCCAGAATTTGGGAGGCCAAGGCGGGTGAAGTACGTGAACCCAGAAGTTTGAGACCAGTCTAGGCAACATGGCAAAACCCAGTCTCTACAACACAGCACAACAAAACAAAACCTAAAATTAGCTGGGCACCTATAGGCCCAGTTGTGCAGCTACTCAGGGAGCTCAGGCCAGTGGATCTATTGAGCCCTGGAGGTCAAGGCTGCAGTGAGCCATGATCACACCACTGCACTCTAGCCTGGGTGACAGAAGGAGACCCTGTCTCAAAAAAAAAAAACAAGAACGTAAATAAACAGATAAACTGTTGGTTGGGAGCCGTGTATGCACCAGGCACTAAGCTGGGGATGAGATGGGGTGAAAAGTATGGACACTTGGGAAAAGGCTGCATCTCTGGGAGGCCACAGCTTTTCCTTAGTCAAAGAGGGTCCTGGGAGGGGTAGGTACGATCCCTTGAAGCTGGGTCCTCCAGAGCTCCAGGACCCAAGGTGGAGCTCAGGGTATGAGAAGGCAGCAAGGGGACAGCATGAGGCCTGGTGGGGGCTGGGGCTGGGAGTGGGTGGAACATAGGGAGAGGGCTGTGCTAGCCTCACCCGTGAGCAGCATGAACACCCAGTGCAGCCCCGAAATAGGCTACGCCTCTCCCTGGCCACATCTCTCATTTTTCTCCTGTCCCACATCCCAGGTGGCAGGCTTGGTTGCTTCTTGCTTTATTTTTTACCTTGCCACCTGAGTTCTGGTTTAGGTCAATGTTAAGATTAATCTTAGCCTGGGGATTCCCAGGGTCAGCCAGCTGCAGGCAGGGCCACCAGAGCTAGGAAGGTGAATCCCCCACTCCCATCCCTTGGCCTGACCCCCACCCTACTTTCACCTCAGACCTCACTGCCCCTCCAGGCTTCCCTGACCACCCCCTTCACCCAGGAATCTGCTGCTTTCCTGAATGGCTGGCCCTCAGGATCCCTGACCCAGCTTCTCCTTGACCAGAGGGAAGGCTGGGCCCAGGGAGGGAAAGGCACTTGCCCAGGATCACACAGTGTGTCAGCCACAGGTCTGGGCAAGAACCCAGGAGATAACAGCAATGGCTGGGGTTAGGTGAGGATCCCCACGGGCCTGGCGTTCCCTAGGCATTCTCATTTAATCCCCAAAACCACCTGTGGGGAGAGACTGTTGTTATCACCCCCCTGTACAGATGAGGAAACTGAGGCCCATTGAAGGGAATCAAATTGCCCAACGTCAAGGGCTGCTGAGGGCTGAGCTTGGGCAGGACACTTTTTCTGTCTGACCCTGGGGTTGGGGCTCCCACAGCAGAGGCTCCACTTGGAAGAACACGCTCTGGGCTCCTGCAGGCCTTTGCCAGCTGCCCTTCCTCCTCCTAGCCATTTAGGGGAGGAGTGGCCATCAGGCTCTGTAGCCCTGACTCTGCCTGATTCTGCTCTGAGGCCTCTTTTCTGCATCCCTGAAATGGGGTCAGAGCTGGGGAATGGTAAAGGGATGTCACCCCACCTGAGCATATCTGGTGCCTGGCAGAGGGCAGTGCTCCATACAGGCACCTCCATACAAGTATGTTCCATACAGGCGTGCGCCATACAGGTGTGCTCCGATGTGAGCTTGGGCAGGCCCCTTCCTCTCCCGATCTCCCCATTTCTCAGATGGGAGGCCCTGGGCTGAAAGGGCACCCCTGAGCTGGCTCTGCCTGACTCATTGGGATTTAACTGCTCTGGGCCTCAGTTATCCTACCTGTGAAATGGGACCATGATCCTGGCCGTGGTCCCCACAGAATCCCTGAGTGGCTTAGCCAGATAAAACGTGTCCCATATTTTATAAATGTTCAGGGAAAATAAGGCCACTCAATAGCGTTTCAACACAGGACACAGCTGCCTTTAGGAATTGCAGATCTGGCCAGATCTGAGGCGTTCAGGGCCTTCATTCTCAGCCTTGCTCCCTCTGGTCCCTGTTCCTGCCCCTCTGCAGGGCTCTGGGGTTTAGGACACGTCAGCCTGCTGGCCTAGCCCAGCGTGCGTTTTCACAGCCCTTGTCTACCATCCACCCCTGAGAACTGTGCACCCTGCTGGGCCCTGCCCTGGACCTGCCTCCCTGCATCCTCTGCTCATTCAGTCTTCTCGGGGTCACTGCCTGTGTCCCGTTCAGGGCCCAGACCCTCTCCCTCCCTTGTCCCCTGTCCCAGTGAAGACCTGGCCCAGTGCAAGGCCCAGCCATGTGGCATAACAGAAGACATTTCTGGCTGGTGACCAGGGTGGCAGGGCGGGTGGCATGGCAGACAGGTTCTAGGGTCTCTGAGATGATCCTTCAGGGTGCTTTTGTGGGGGCCTGTGTGCACCTGCCATGTCCCTGTTGAGAGAAGGAGCGCTAAGGTCACTCCTGTGCCTTTGCTCACACCCATCTTCCAGCATGACTTCCTCTGCCCTCCAGCCCTGGTTCCAGCTCCCAGGCCTGTTTGAGGTTGCCACTGCCACCAGGCCACCTTTGCTGATGTGGAATCCCCAGTATCCCCTGCCCCTCATTTTCTTCACAGAGGGTCTCACCTGCAGCCTGAGCTCTGGGCTGGGCAGGGACAAGTACTCCCAAGAGACCCCAGTGCCACAGCCCCCTTCTCCCACAGTGCATGAGCAGGCACACTTCAGGTCTCACCGGGGCTTTGCGAGGCTGATCCTGCCTTGCCTGGGACATCAGGAGCTGAGGGTCTATATAGGTCAGGCCCCAGGAGGCCTCAGGGGGCTTGTGGAAGGATGGGGGGGGGTGTGCATGGACAGATACATGGATGGACAGACTGATGGAAAAACGGATGAGTAACTGTCCAGTCTGAAGTCCTGTCCATGGAGGAGGGACCCAGGAAGGCCTCTTGGGGACAACTGTGCTTCCAGGTTCCTTGTCACTACCCAAGGGTCCCAGGGCAGCAATCAGAAGGGTCCCCATTTCCCTTTCACTCCCTGTAACTGGCCCAGCACCCCTGAAATGTCCAAGGTCTGGAGGCAGCAGGTGGGGTGTGTTCTGTAGGGACCCACTTCCAGCTTTTGCCAATCCTGCCTACCCCTGGGTCCCTCTGAGCTCCAGGTGTCTGGTGGTGCCCTACAGTTGGCCATAGCTCTACACCCAGCATTTTGAAAAGTTCCTGGTGATCCCTGAGGAGGCAACAGGGGTTGCATGAACAGAAGGTTCTGGAGCAGAAGATGTCACTTCTGATCCTTGACTGACTGTGATCTTGAGACCCTGTCTAGCTTAGGTCTGGGAACAGGGCTTGGGCACCTCAGTGCTGGGATACAGGCCCATTTTCCAGCTGTGCTGGGGTAGGCTTCATTAACCAAACCCTCCCTTACCCCTATGTCCCCACCGCAACCAACTTCCCCTCTAAAAACCATTTGTCAATTTTGTTTTTTGTTTTGTTGTTGTTGTTGTTGTTGTTTGAGACGGAGTCTCGCTCTGTGGCCCAGGCTGGAGTGCAGTGGCATGATCTCAGCTCACTGCAAGCTCTGCCTCCTGGGTTTTATAAGCAGTCTCTCTTGTTTTCCCAAAGCATGTTTATTTAGATCTAGATATAATTCAGTTAATTAGAAAGTTTAAGTCGCTCTGGTGCCAGTGTAACCTCAGCACTTATAAGGTGTTTAAAGGTCAGATTCTGATATGTTGCTTGACATGGTGAAACCATCTCTCATCAATTTCAAAAATTAGCTTGGATCATTCAAAAAGCAAGTCAGCCTCATAGGCTGAGTTGTTGAAAGGAGGTGAGGTTGCTGTGAGCCTGGAATACTGTGCCATCGACCTGCTCCTCTAAAAACAAAAAAAAAATCTGAAGCTAATTTGACAATAAGTATGTATCTGAGAATAATGTATCATTCTGGATATATATGTTCAGATTTTTGTAGAGATTTAACCCTGTTAGATACAAACTGTTCAAACACAGGTGCAGAATGTCAACTTAATTAAAAGCAGAATAATCCTATTAAATCTAGCGTTTTAAGTTTTCTTCTAAAAGTTTTCAGTAGCACTTCTTTCTTTCTACTGTATCAGTATCATTATATTAGTTCTTTTAGTTATTATTTTACCATCTATTCCGCCTTTCTTTTCTCTTTAAATTTTGTTAGTAAAGTCTTTCATCATTAACGCTTTTCTTTCTTTTTCTCTACCTCCTTTTTTCTTTGTATTTTATTATGAGCTCACAAATGTTGCACTGAGAGTCAAATCTGACAAAAAACCCCTGTTTAATGATTCTTGTTTTAAGTCACTCTATAGCTATTTGACATGCACCTTAACACATAGGAACTATTTGACAGCTGATTGACAGTTTCATATTAATGCTGATTAAAATGTTTTTGACATGTCCACATGTTCCTTTCACAAAATTGTAACAGTACATCCACACACTGAATGGTAATTTTAATCATGTACATTAACTGCAAATGGATTTTTTTTAGAGTAAACTTAGTTTAGTAAGAAATTTGCAGAAGTTCCAGGACCATGACCTACCAGCATTTATAATAAACAATTTGAATCTACCCCATCACCTCCTACTTGCAACTAAAACAAAATTGTGTGTTTAAACCAATTTCATATTAGCTCACCTATGAACAGTGAGAACAAACATTTTGTCAAAATCACATAGCTAAGAATAATATTCATAATAATAATAGTCTAACTCTCATAATAAAACCAAATGCAACAATGATTAATCAATCTGAAAATATTGAAAAATATGATACACACAATACAACATATATAAAGTTAACAATCAAACATAGAAAATTTTTAAATCACATACCATGATAAATTATAAAATGGAACAGCTACCACTACGATATGGAATACATAATTATTTCTCAATGAAACCAAAATGCTGAAATTAATAATTGGAGAATATATAATTATTTCGCATGTGTTTCTTTCAGTAAATATGAGATACCATTAATAATTATTTAAAAATTAAATGTAATTTATACTATAGCAATTCCAAAGAAAAAAAAAAAATTGAAATATGCCCATCAGTATTTATATTACCAATATTCATAATAGCAGCAATGTATATAAATTAATTGGTGCTTCTCCACTTGTGGATAATGATAACAAATTTATATACATCAGAATATTATAAGGCCAAAAACACAAAATTGTGAGACCAACACTATGGCATTCTTGGAGATACAAAGCAAAATGCATAGAACAGACTAAATTATCCTCTCACTATTAAATATGAATCCACCTTGATAATAAATTTTGGGATTACAGGAGAATGGAGCCCAGAGAAAGTTAATTGGCTATTAACTGATTAGGGTATTTCGTTCTAACCAGGCCCATATCTGGTATGCACAAAACATTTATTATTAATAATATGTTTAAAAATGATAAATGGTACATTTTGTAATATATTAATCTCATAAAATAAAATAAGTGAAAGCACATTTTTAAAACCCTCCTCTGGAAGAGTCCAGGATGCTCACCTGCACACACCACTGCCTGTCTGATAGGCTCAAGCAGGTGATGAAGCATAAGGTTAATGATTCCCAATAGGAATACCAGTCAAAACCACGTTAGGACAATATAATTCTGACATTACAAATCTTCATCTGGCTCACAGACCATTATCTTCATAATAGGAGGAGATCTAAACTGTAGCTGCAAGAGCTGCACTTCTCACAGAAGTTGATTCAAGGAGACTTAGAAATAATTAGGCTGATTAAATCAATACTGCTGTTATGGCTGCTAATTTTCAATAAAATTTCAATAATAAAGACTAACTAGTTTTAACCAATCTTCATCGCTGAGCATTAAGTGACCAAACAACTATTAGAATAAAATTTAATAAACAAGAATAAGCAATTACTGTCATCAATAATTTATAATTCAAACTTTATCTCTAGAATATACTATATGGCTTAGTTTCAAGATAAAATATACTTTTTCCATAATTGTTGAACAGTTTGGTATTAGCCCCAGACAGCACCAATTAAAATAAAACTAACATCAATTCTGTCTCAATATAAGATGGTAAGAAATGATTGCAAAACCATTTACCAAAAATCAATTATGAATCTAATGTCAGAAAGGCTGCTAATCACATATGTCTAACTTTCACAATGTCTCTGATTCTTTTTTCTGTAAAATTGGAAGAAACAGTAATGTAATAATTATAATATCCAATGACAGATTGCAATATTTCTCCTCATCATTTTTCCTGCTTCATTGTAGGTAATTTCCAAAATCATAATAATCCAATTAATACTGACTCAGGGCTATGAAACCCTGTGGAAAAGCTAGATGCATCTCTGTGGGCTGCACATGTCCAAGAAGCCAATAAGATAGCTCAGATGAATTAGGAATCAGTCTCATAATCTGTAATTAATTTCAACAGAAAGGAGCGATCCAGTTTCATAGGCTAATAACCAATTTTCCAGCAACTATACTAAAATTAGATATCTTTAAAATAATACTATAATACAAAATGCATGGCAATTAATATTATTAGTAATTATATTCATATCAACTGTATAAAAATTTATACTGTAGTTAGATATTAATTAGCATAATTCTTTACTGAGATTGTTGAACTAATGATTAATTTATACACCAAATGAACAACAATTGTTATTAAAATACAAGTATTCATTTATTGAAAAGATATTAAATTGAATTACATTAATTATTGTACTGTTTGCATATTATTGAATATATTCCTATTAATAACATATAGCATTGAGATGTCCCACGCACTTTGGACACACATTATCAGTATTCAGAATCTCTGGAGAGTGTTTTACAGACAATGATCCAGGTATTTCATTCTAATATAAATTGTTAAATGGAATTTTAATATCCATCATTGGTTACCTTGACATAACTAATATATGAGAGAGATTAGCATAGATTCCCAGAATGACTGAGTTACTTATCAGTATTAATTTTCTGAACAATGGGTTATATAAACATAAAGCTTATTATCTGCATGCAGGATGTAGAATTGAATTGTCACAATCAAAGACAGAATCTTAAATATGATTATAATAACTTTAAGCTATGTTATACCTATAAAATTATGAATACTGTTACACTTGTGGAGAACAGCTTGAGCTCATTATTCATTGGCTGAGGTTGTTACCTTATGCCTATAGTGAAATAATCATAAACATTAATATAGGTTATTGGAGTCATTAGTTTTGCATCAGCGAGAAGATGGGAACTCTAACACTTGCTTTTTGAAAACTAGGTTAATATGGCCTATCTTTGGGAGGTTTTAATGAATGAATAATGACTAGCGTCAATGAACAAATTGCATCCCACGGAGTGAAGCAATAATTGAAAACATAAAATGTATGTTGCAATTATAAAGTTGGTAAATTTTATCTGCAAGAATAATTCAATAATTAACCATGATTAAGGATCATCCTTAAAATATATACTTTTAGTATAGAATTTCAATGCATAATTAAATATTCTCATAAAATGAAGAAGTCAAAGAATAATGTCCCTTTTACAGCTGATTAAATATCATTAAATGGTTTATTTTACTCTCTGACTAAATAATTCTGAATATTACAGTGTAAAGATACTATACTCATGGACTCTATTAATAAGGCTGGCACATTAATTAAGCCACAGAGCCTGCTATTGTTATCACATCTAAATCCCTGATTTAGTTTGAAGGTAAGTGTCCAATATTAATCCATTTCTTCAGATTCCAAACATCTTAAAAATTGTTTAACCCTCTAATAAAATTTATTTATCAGTGGATGATATCGTTTTCATTTGTTTAATCTTACTTATCTTTCTTCACAAATTAATCTTGTAATAGTTCAAAAAGCTAATTATTAGATCCATTCAAACCAACCCTGATGTTCGAAATTTTAAAAAAGTGCCACTATGTCCGGTTATTCTGATCATAGTTTATCTTGCCTATATAATTTTCAATCACTGCTTATATTTTATGTTAATATGTTTTTATGAGGAATAATTTTGAAATTTCTCACATACAGATCACAAAGCTTATTCCTTTACATAATTAAATGGAACCAAATAAATATCATGGTTTAAAGGAGCATCAGAGACCTAATTAAATGATGTATTACAGTTAGCTGCATTACTATCCTATCATCTGTAATGAATTGAGAAGAGGAAAACAAGTAATGAATTCAGATTGATTTTATAATGAGTTGTTAAAATTCCATAGGATAATTAATGTTGTGCCTAATAATAAAAAATACCACACTAGATATTGAGGAACACATGTGTTGAAAGAATTATATTTATTTAAAAGCTACTGTCATATAAAATTAATGGCACATAGATATACATGCTAACTACACTCTGTCTCCTGTTAATCATGATTATCTCCACCTATTATTCAAGTCTTGTATTAAGTCTCTACATGCATCATCCCAAATCTAAGTACATATATTTAGTAGAGCTCATTCTCCATAGTCATTGCTAACACTTAAACACAGAATATTTTAACTGTTTAAAGTCTGTTTTTCAGAGTCACTCAACAACACACTTATTTATATTGTTTCTAATTTCCATACATTTAGTTTTCTAATAACTGCAGGTAAGATGGTAACAGCAACAAAATGAAACAGTATATATAGCTTATGTCATACACAATTTTTGATACACACACACAGTTACATATGTGGTGTATGAAAACTATCCAAGAAGTAGATCACAATATACTGGGCAGGTACATTTAATAGTTGATGCATTTGCCAAGCCTTTAAAGAGTTTGAAATTTTGGGATTAATGAATGTGCATACCCTGCATCCTCTGCTCATTCAGTCTTCTCGGGGTCACTGCCTGTGTCCCGTTCAGGCCCAGACCCCTCCCTCCCTTGTCCCCTGTCCCAGTGAAGACCTGGCCCAGTGCAGGGCCCAGCCATGTGGCATAACAGAAGACATTTCTGGTTGGTGACCAGGGTGGCAGGGCGGGTGGCATGGCAGACAGGTTCTAGGGTCTCTGAGATGATCCTTCAGGGTGCTTTTGTGGGGGCCTGTGTGCACCTGCCATGTCCCTGTTGAGAGAAGGAGCGCTAAGGTCACTCCTGTGCCTTTGCTCACACCCATCTTCCAGCATGACTTCCTCTGCCTCCAGCCCTGGTTCCAGCTCCCAGGCCTGTTTGAGGTTGCCACTGCCACCAGGCCACCTTTGCTGATGTGGAATCCCCAGTATCCCCTTCATTTTCTTCACAGAGGGTCTCACCTGCAGCCTGAGCTCTGGGCTGGGCAGGGACAAGTACTCCCAAGAGACCCCAGTGCCACAGCCCCCTTCTCCCACAGTGCATGAGCAGGCACACTTCAGGTCTCACGGGCTGCGAGGCTGATCCTGCCTTGCCTGGGACATCAGGAGCTGAGGGTCTATATAGGTCAGGCCCCAGGAGGCCGGGAACAGGGCTTGGGCACCTCAGTGCTGGGATATTTTCCAGCTGTGCTGGGGTAGGCTTCATTAACCAAACCTCCCACCCCTATGTCCCCACCGCAACCAACTTCCCCTCTAAAAACCATTTGTCAATTTTGTTTTTTGTTTTGTTGTTGTTGTTGTTGTTGTTTGAGACGGAGTCTCGCTCTGTGGCCCAGGCTGGAGTGCAGTGGCATGATCTCAGCTCACTGCAAGCTCTGCCTCCTGGGTTCATGCCATTCTGCAGTTGCAACCTCCCGAGTAGCTGGGACTACAAGTGCCCCCACCACTACCGGGTAATTTTTTGTATTTTTAGTAGAGACGGGATTTCATCATTAGCCAGGATGGTCTCGATCTCCTGACCATGTGATTCACCCGCCTTGGCCTCCCAATGTTCTGGGATTACAGGCGTGAGCCACTGAGCCCGGCCAGCAATTTCTAATAAACATATGCTTATGCATATCAAGCAAACCCTAGTCCTAGGTTTTTACCCAAGTGGAATGAGAACTTACGTTTAAACAAAAATTTGTTTGAAAATATTTATACTGGTTTTATTCACCATTGACAAGCAGCAGAAACATGGTTTAACCTATTAACATAATATACACACACACCACACACACACCACACACACCATAATAATAATTAACAAATATATACCACACACACCACACACCACACATATACCACACACCACACACACCACACACACACACCACACACACACCACACACACACCATATAATATATAATATACACACACATAATAATTACATATATAATACACACACACATAATAATAATTATTAATACATATATATATATATATATACTATAATAATATACCATAATATTAATATTATATAATTATATAATATAATTATTAATATATATATACTATATATAATTAATAATATATAATTATTAATAATTATTAATATAATTATATATTAATTATATATAATATATATTAATAATTAATATATTAATATAATAATTATTAATAATACACATACATAATTAATAATAATTATAATATATATAATAATTATTATATTATAATATATAATATATATAATATATAATTATATTAATAATTATAATATATATAATTAATAATAATTATATAATATAATAATATAATTACACACACACATATAATTATATATATTACACACATACCACACACACACACACATATTATACCATATAATAATTATAATAATAATTAATATAATTACACACATATACCACACCACACACACACCATACATTACCACATACATATATTATTAATAATAATATAATTACATAATATTATTAATTAATATTAATATAATTATATATATTAATATACATATATAATTACACATATACACATAATTACACATATATATACATATTATTATACATAATAATTAATAATAATAATTAATAATATAATTACACACATATTATTAATTATATATAATATATATATTATAATAATTATTAATATTAATAATTATATATACCATATATAATTATATTATTAATAATAATAATTATTATTAATTACATATAATTATTAATATTAATAATAATATATATAATTAATATAATAATAATAATAATAATAATAATAATTAATATAATTAATAATAATAATAATTTTTGATACACACACACAGTTACATATGTGGTGTATGAAAACTATCCAAGAAGTAGATCACAATATACTGGGCAGGTACATTTAATAGTTGATGCATTTGCCAAGCCTTTAAAGAGTTTGAAATTTTGGGATTAATGAATGTGCATATCCAGGACCATCATGTAAATTTGGGTTTTTGAGAACAGGCAGTTTGTAGAGAAACTTTCAAGCAATTGCTATGCTTCATTTAAAAGGAACATTTCCCTTTCTTGGCGAAACTGAATGGCTGATAAAAAGTTAAAATTTTTCTTTTAAGGGGCGGAGTAAGATGGTCAATAGGAACAGCTCCAGTCTCCAACTCCCAGCGTGAGCGACACACAGAAGACTGGTGATTTCGCATTTTCAACTGAGGTACCGGGTTCATCTCACTGGGGAGTGCCAGACGATCGGTGCTGGCCGCTGCTGCAGCCCGACCAGCGAGAGTTGAAGCAGGGCTGAGGCATTGCCTCACCTGAAAGCTTAAGGGGAAGGGAATCCCTTTCCCAGCCAGGGAACTGAGACACACAACACCTGGAAAATCGGGTAACTCCCACCCCAAAATCTGCGCTTTTAAGCAAACAGGCACACCAGGAGATCATATCCCACACCTGGCCGGGAGGGTCCCACACCACGGAGCCTCCCTCATTGCTAGCACAGCAGTCTGTGATCTACCGGCAAGGCAGCAGCAGGTTGGGGAGGGGCGCCCGCCATTGCTGAGGCTTATAGGTAAACAAAGCTGCTGGAAGCTCAACTGGGTGGGAGCTCACAGCAGCTCAAGGAAACCTGCCTGTCTCTGTAGACTCCACCTCTGGGGACAGGCACAGTAACAATAACAAACGCAGCAGCTCTGCAGACGCAAACGACTCTGTCTGACAGCTTTGAAGAGAGCAGTGGATCTCCCAACACGGAGGTTGAGATCTGAGAAGGACAGACTCCTGCTCAAGTGGGTCCCTGACCCTGAGTAGCCTAACTGGGAGACATCCCCACTAGGGGCAGTCTGACACCCCACACCTCACAGGGTGGAGTACACCCTGAGAGGAAGCCCAAAGCAAGAATCAGACAGGTACACTCGCTGTTCAGAAATATTCTATCTTCTGCAGCCTCTGCTGCTGATACCCAGGCAAACAGGGTCTGGAGGGACCTCACAATTCCTCCTACAGCTACAACTCTACAGCTGAGGATCCTGACTGTTAGAAGGAAAGCTATCAAACAGGAAGGACACTCTACACCAAAACCCCATCAGTACATCACCATCATCAAAGACCAGAGGCAGATAAAACCACAAAGATGGGGGAAAAGCAGGGCAGAAAGCTGGGAATTCAAAAATAAGAGCGCATCTCCCCGCAAAGGAGCGAGCTCATCGCCAGCAACGGATCAAAGCTGGACGGAGAATGACTTCGACGAGATGAGAGAAGAAGGCTTCAGTCCATCAAATTTCTCAGAGCTAAAGGAGGAATTACGCATCTAGCGCAAAGAAACTAAAAATCTTGAAAAAGTGGAAGAATTGATGGCTAGAGTAATTAATGCAGAGAAGCTCACAAACTAAAATGAAAGAGACGAAACCATGGCACGAGAAATACGTGACAAATGCACAAGCTTCAGTAACCAACTTGATCAATCAAAGAAAGAGAATGTCAGCCATGGAGGATCAAATGAATGAAATGAAGCGTAGAAGAGAAACCAAAAGAAAAAGAAGAAAAAGAAATGAACAAAGCCCAAGAAGTATGGATTATGTAAAAAGACCAAATCTACGCCTGATTGGGGTGCCTGAAAGTGAGGGGAAATGGAACCAAGTTGGAAAAACACTTTCAGGATATCATCCAGGAGAACTTCCCAACCTAGTAGGGCAGGCCAACATTCAAATCCAGGAAATACAGAGAACGCCACAAAGATACTCGAGAAGAGCAACTCCAAGACACATAATTGCCAGATTCACCAAAGTTGAAATGAAGGAAAAATCTTAAGGGCAGCCAGAGAGAAAGGTCGGTTACCCACAAAGGGAAGCCCATCAGACTAACAGCAGATCTTCGGCAGAAACTCTTCAAGCCAGAAGAGAGTGGGGGCCAATATTCAACATTCTTAAAGAAAGAATTTTAAACCCAGGATTTTATATCCAGCCAAACTAAGTTTCATAAGTGAAGGAGAAATAATAATTAATAATATAATTACACACATATTATTAATTATATATAATATATATATTATAATAATTATTAATATTAATAATTATATATACCATATATAATTATATTATTAATAATAATAATTATTATTAATTACATATAATTATTAATATTAATAATAATATATATAATTAATATAATAATAATTACACACATAATTATAATTATATATAATTATAATATATTATAATTATTAATATAATTATTATTAATAATTATAATAATTACATAATAATTAATAATATAATTATATTATTATAATTATAATATATACATAATATTATATACACACATAATTATATTAATAATATTATTATTAATATTAATAATTAATAATTAATAATATTATTAATATAATTAATAATAATTATAATAATAATAATACACACACACATTAATAATATAATATAATTACACATATACACATACCACATATAATATATAATTATAATATTAATATATATTAATAATTACACATATAATATATAATATATATAATATATATACATATTATAATAATAATATATATATATATATACCATATATACACACACACATATACCACACACATAATATATTATTAATTATATATATAATAATAATTAATAATTATATAATATTACACACATAATTAATAATAATTATATTATTAATAATTATTAATTAATAATTAATATTAATAATTATATACATATTATTAATATTATATTAATTATATTAATAATTATTAATAATTATATATACTATATTATTATTATATAATTATTATTAATAATTATATTATTAATATATATTAATAATAATTATTATTAATAATTATTAATAATAATTATTAATTATATTATATACACACACATAATACACACCATAATAATAATAATTAATTAATAATTATATTATTAATTATTATTAATAATTAATATTAATAATTAATACACATTAATTAATATTAATATAATTAATAATACACCACACACCACACACACCACACACACCACACACACACCACATACACACACACACATATTAATACACACACCATACACACATATATTAATTACACATATAATTACATATACATATATAATATTACATATATAATTAATAATTATTAATATAATTATAATTATATATAATAATTATATATTAATATATATACATATATAATTATATATTATATATTAATTATTAATACATAATACATATTATTATAATATAATACATATATATTATATATACACATATATATTAATTAATTATATAATTACACACTATTAATAATAATTAATAATAATAATAATTATTAATTATACATAATTAACACACATATAATAATTACACATACATATTAATAATTATAATTAATAATTAATATTATTAATTTATATATATAATTAATAATATTATTATATACATATATTAATAATTAATATTATTAATTATTAATATTATATTATTATATATATTAATATATATTAATAATAATAATTAATAATATACACACACACACACATATTATATATACATACACACACACATATATAATACACCATAATATACATATATAATACACATACCACACACACACCACATAATACACATTAATAATAATATATATATACACACACACATACACACACACATAATACATACCACACACACATACATATAATATATAATTATATTAATAATTATTAATATTAATTATATACATATATATTATATTAATAATTATATAATAATTATTATTAATAATTATATAATATATTATTAATATATTATATAATATATTAATAATAATATTATAATTATATATTAATATTATTATTATATATATAATAATAATATTATTAATTATTATTATTAATATATATTAATTAATAATATATTATACATTATTAATAATAATTATTAATAATAATTATACACCACACACAATAATACACACACACCACATATATATAATATTACACACCACACACCACACACACACATAATAATATAATTATTAATAATTAATAATAATAATTAATACACACCACACATTAATAATAATTAATAATAATACACCATAATAATTACACACATATAATATACACACACACATAATTAATAATTAATAATAATAATTATTAATAATTAATAATAATTAATAATAATATTATAATAATTACACACACACACCATATATATATATTATATATATTATAATAATTATTATTATATATATATACATATATAATATAATTAATAATTATTATATAATATTATTAATATATAATATTAATACATAATTATTATTAATAATTAATAATATTAATTATATTAATAATATTACACACACATATATAATTAATAATAATTATATTATTAATAATTATTAATATTATTAATAATTAATATACACATATATATATTATATTAATATAATTAATAATTATATATAATTATTAATAATAATTATTATTAATTATATTAATAATAATTATAATATTAATATTAATAATTATTAATAATAATAATTATATAATAATAATTATTAATTAATACACACCATACATTAATACACACACACCACATATATAATTACACACACCACACATAATAATTAATATTAATAATTACACACATATATACATATTATTAATAATTATTAATAATTATTATAATTACACATATTATATTACCACACACACACACACACACATATACACCATACACACATAACACACACACCACACATATACACATACCACACACCACATACACCACACACCACACACACACACATACACACACACACATCACACACACCACACACCACACACCACATACACCACTCTCACCACACCCACACCACACACCCCACATACACACCACACACCACATACACCACGCCACACCACACACACCACACAACCACACACCACACACACACCCACAAACCACACACACCACAGCCACACCACAGCCGTGGTTGGGGTACAGAAAAGCTTTGACTATAAGAGGAACATAAGGGCTGAGAGCAGCGACTCACCGCTGTAATCCCAGCACTGTGGGAGGCTGAGGCAGGTGGGTCACTTGGGGCCAGGAATTTGAGACCAGCCTGGCCAATGTGGCGAAATCCTGTCTCTACTAAAAATAACAAAAATTATCCATATGTGGTGACACACCTGTAATTCCAACTACCCAAGGGTTTGGGGCGAGAGAATCGCCTGAACCCAGGAGGCAGAGGTTGCAGTGAGCCGAGATTGCACCTCTGCACACCAGTTTCAGGTGACAGAGACTGTCTCAAACCGGTCTCATACGTGTTTTACCAGATCAAACCAGGCCAGACCTGCTCAAACCGGTTTTGACTGGCTGAAACCGACTCAAACCGCCCGGACCGGTT
>JAKFHT010001020.1:0-40370 GCA_023783455.1 Erythrocebus patas
TCAAATTGGTTTGAGCCGGTCTGGCCTGGATTGATCCGGTTTGAGCCGTTCTCCTCTATTGTGAGCCGGTTTGAGCTGGTCTCTTCCTGTTTGAGCCGGTCTGTTCCTGTTTGAGTCAGTTTGAGCCGGTTTGAGCCGTTCAAAACCGGTTTGAGCTGGTCTGGTCCGGTTTGAGTCCGGTTTGAGCCAGTCAAAATCGATTGAGCGGTCTGGCCTGGTTTGATCTGGTCAAAACCCGTATGAGTACGGTTTGAGCGGTGAAAACCGGTTTGAGATGTTCTGGTCCTGTTTGAGTCCAGTTTGAGCCATTCAAAACCGGTGTGAGCCGGTCTAGTCGGTTTGATTCTGGTTTCAGCCGGTCAAAACCGGTTTGAGCCTGTTTGTTCGGTTTGAGTCCTTTTTGAGCCAGTCAAAACAGGTTTGAGCCGGTCTGGTCCGGTTTGAGTCCGGTTTGAGCCAGTCAAAATCGATTGGAGACGGTCTGGCCTGGTTTGATCTGGTCAAAACCCGTATGAGACGGTTTGAGCCGTGAAAACCGGTTTGAGATGTTCTGGTCGGTTTGAGCGGTTTGAGCCAGTTTGAGCGGTCTGGTCTGGCTTGAGCCGGTTTGAGCGGTCTGTTCCTGTTTGAGCCGGTCTGTTCCTGTTTGAGTCCAGTTTGAGCCATTCAAAACCGGTGTGAGCCGGTCTAGTCCGGTTTGAGTCCGGTTTCAGCCGGTCAAAACCGGTTTGAGCCTGTTTGTTCCGGTTTGAGTCCTTTTTGAGCCAGTCAAAACAGGTTTGAGCTGGTCTGGTCCGGTTTGAGTCCGGTTTGAGCCGGTCAAAAGGGGTTTGAGCCGGTCTGGCCTGGTTTGAGTCCGGTTTGAGCAGGTCAAAACCGTTTTGAGCTGGTCTGGTCCGGATAAATACGGTCAAAACCGGTTTGAGTCTGTTTGAGCCGGTCAAAACCGGTTTGAGCCGGTCTGGTCGGGTTTGAGTCCTTTTTGAGCCAGTCAAAACAGGTTTGAGCCGGTCTGGTCCTGTTTGAGTCCGGTTTGAGCCGGTCAAAACCGGTTTGAGCCGGTCTGGCCTGGTTTGAGTCCAGTTTGAGCAGGTCAAAACCGTTTTGAGCTGGTCTGGTCCGGATAAATACGGTCAAAACCGGTTTGAGTCTGTTTGAGCCGGTCAAAACCGGTTTGAGCCTGTCTGGTCGGGTTTGAGTCCAGTTTGAGCCAGTCAAAATCGATTGGAGACGGTCTGGCCTGGTTTGATCTGGTCAAAAATCGTATGAATACGGTTTGAGCCGGTGAAAACCGGTTTGAGGTGTTCTGGTCAGGTTTGAGCCAGTTTGAGCTGGTCTGTTCTGGCTTGAGCCGGTTTGAGCCAGTCTGTTACTGTTTGAGCCGGTCTGTTCCTGTTTGAGTCCATTTTGAGCCATTCAAAACCGGTGTGAGCCGGTCTAGTCCGGTTTGAGCCGGTCAAAACCGGTTTGAGCCGGTCTGGTCGGGTTTGAGTCCAGTTTGAGCCGGTCAAAATTGGTTTGAGCCGGTCTGGCCTGGTTTGATTTGGTCAAAACCCGTTTGAGTCCGGTTTGAGCTGGTCAAAACTCAAATTGGTTTGAGCCGGTGTGAGCCGGTTTGAGCCGTTCTCCTCTATTGTGAGCCGGTTTGAGCTGGTCTCTTCCTGTTTGAGCCGGTCTGTTCCTGTTTGAGTCCGGTTTGAGCCGTTCAAAACCGGTTTGAGCTGGTCTGGTCCGGTTTGAGTCCGGTTTGAGCCAGTCAAAATCGATTGGAGACGGTCTGGCCTGGTTTGATCTGGTCAAAACCCGTATGAGTACGGTTTGAGCCGGTGAAAACCGGTTTGAGATGTTCTGGTCCTGTTTGAGTCCAGTTTGAGCCATTCAAAACAGGTGTGAGCCGGTCTAGTCCGGTTTGATTCTGGTTTCAGCCGGTCAAAACCGGTTTGAGCCTGTTTGTTCCGGTTTGAGTCCTTTTTGAGCCAGTCAAAAGAGGTTTGAGCCGGTCTGGTCCGGTTTGAGTCCGGTTTGAGCCAGTCAAAATCGATTGGAGACGGTCTGGCCTGGTTTGATCTGGTCAAAACCCGTATGAGTACGGTTTGAGCCGGTGAAAACCGGTTTGAGATGTTCTGGTCCGGTTTGAGCCAGTTTGAGCCGGTCTGGTCTGGCTTGAGCCGGTTTGAGCCGGTCTGTTACTGTTTGAGCTGGTCTGTTCCTGTTTGAGTCCAGTTTGAGCCATTCAAAACCGGTGTGAGCCGGTCTAGTCCGGTTTGAGTCCGGTTTCAGCCGGTCAAAACCGGTTTGAGCCTGTTTGTTCCGGTTTGAGTCCTTTTTGAGCCAGTCAAAACAGGTTTGAGCCGGTCTGGTCCGGTTTGAGTCCGGTTTGAGCCGGTCAAAAGGGGTTTGAGCCGGTCTGGCCTGGTTTGAGTCTGGTTTGAGCAGGTCAAAACCGTTTTGAGCTGGTCTGGTCCGGATAAATACGGTCAAAACCGGTTTGAGTCTGTTTGAGCCGGTCAAAACCGGTTTGAGCCGGTCTGGTCGGGTTTGAGTCCTTTTTGAGCCAGTCAAAACAGGTTTGAGCCGGTCTGGTCCTGTTTGAGTCCGGTTTGAGCCGGTCAAAAGGGGTTTGAGCCGGTCTGGCCTGGTTTGAGTCTGGTTTGAGCAGGTCAAAACCGTTTTGAGCTGGTCTGGTCCGGATAAATACGGTCAAAACCGGTTTGAGTCTGTTTGAGCCGGTCAAAACCGGTTTGAGCCGGTCTGGTCGGGTTTGAGTCCTTTTTGAGCCAGTCAAAACAGGTTTGAGCCGGTCTGGTCCTGTTTGAGTCCGGTTTGAGCCGGTCAAAACCAGTTTGAGCCGGTCTGGCCTGGTTTGAGTCCAGTTTGAGCAGGTCAAAACCGTTTTGAGCTGGTCTGGTCCGGATAAATACGGTCAAAACCGGTTTGAGTCTGTTTGAGCCGGTCAAAACCGGTTTGAGCCTGTCTGGTCGGGTTTGAGTCCAGTTTGAGCCGGTCAAAATTGGTTTGAGCCGGTCTGGCCTGGTTTGATTTGGTCAAAACCCGTTTGAGTCCGGTTTGAGCTGGTCAAAACCGGTTTGAGCCGGTCTGGCCTGGATTGATCCGGTTTGAGCCGGTCCGGTCATGTTTTAGTTTGGTTTGAGCCAGTCAAGACCGGTTTCCACCGGTCTGGTTCAGTTTGAGCCGGTCTGGTCTGGTTTGAGACTGTCAACACCGATTGAAACCGGTCTGGGCCGGTTTGAGTCTGGTTTCAGCCAGTCAAAACCGGTTTGAGCCGGTCTGGCCTGGTTTGATCTGGGCAAAACCCGTATGAGACCAGTTTGAGCCGGTGAAAACCGGTTTGAGATGTTCTGGTCCGGTTTGAGCCGGTTTGACACGTTCTGGTCTGGTGTGAGCCGTTTTGAGCTGGACTGTTCCTGTTTGAGCCGGTCTGTTCCTGTTTGAGTCCGGTTTGAACCGTTCAAAACCGGTTTGAGCCGGTCTAGTCCGGTTTGAGTCCAGTTTGAGCCAGTCAAAATCGATTGGAGACGGTCTGGCCTGGTTTGATCTGGTCAAAACCCGTATGAGACCGGTTTGAGCCGGTGAAAACCGGTTTGAGATGTTCTGGTCCGGTGTGAGCCGGTTTGAGCCATTCTGCCCTGGTGTGAGCCGGTTTTAGCTGGTCTCTTCCTGTTTGAGCCGGTCTGTTCCTGTTTGAGTGCGGTTTGAGCCGTTCAAAACCGGTTTGAGCTGGTCTGGTCCGGTTTGAGTCCGGTTTGAGCCAGTCAAAATCGATTGGAGACGGTCTGGCCTGGTTTGATCTGGTCAAAACCCGTATGAGTACGGTTTGAGCCGGTGAAAACCGGTTTGAGATGTTCTGGTCCTGTTTGAGTCCAGTTTGAGCCATTCAAAACCGGTGTGAGCCGGTCTAGTCCGGTTTGAGTCCGGTTTCAGCCGGTCAAAACCGGTTTGAGCCTGTTTGTTCCGGTTTGAGTCCTTTTTGAGCCAGTCAAAACAGGTTTGAGCCGGTCTGGTCTGGTTTGAGTCCGGTTTGAGGCAGTCAAAATCGATTGGAGACGGTCTGGCCTGGTTTGATCTGGTCAAAACCCGTATGAGTACGGTTTGAGCCGGTGAAAACCGGTTTGAGATGTTCTGGTCCGGTTTGAGCCGGTTTGAGCCGTTCTGGCCTGGTGTGAGCCGGTTTGAGCTGGTCTGTTCCTGTTTGAGCCGGTCTGTTCCTGTTTGAGTCCGGTTTGAGCCGTTCAAAACCGGTTTGAGCCGGTCTGGTCCGGTTTGAGTCCGGTTTGAGCCAGTCAAAATCGATTGGAGACGGTCTGGCCTGGTTTGATCTGGTCAAAACCCGTATGAGTACGGTTTGAGCCGGTGAAAACCGGTTTGAGATGTTCTGGTCCGGTTTGAGCCGGTTTGAGCCGTTCTGGCCTGGTGTGAGCCGGTTTGAGCTGTTCTGTTCCTGTTTGAGCCGGTCTGTTCCTGTTTGAGAACAGTTTGAGCCGTTCAAAACCGGTTTGAGCCGGTCTAGTCCGGTTTGAGTCCGGTTTGAGTCAGTCAAAATCGATTGGAGACGGTCTGGCCTGGTTTGATCTGGTCAAAACCCGTATGAGTACGGTTTGAGCCGGTGAAAACCGGTTTGAGCCGGTCTGGTCGGGTTTGAGTCCAGTTTGAGCCGGTCAAAATTGGTTTGAGCCGGTCTGGCCTGGTTTGATTTGGTCAAAACCCGTTTGAGTCCGGTTTGAGCTGGTCAAAACCGGTTTGAGCCGGTCTGGCCTGGATTGATCCGGTTTGAGCCGGTCCGGTCATGTTTTAGTCCGGTTTGAGCCAGTCAAAACCGGTTTCAGCCGGTCTGGTTCAGTGTGAGCCGGTCTGGTATGGTTTGAGCCTGTCAAAACCGATTGAAATCGGTCTGGGCCGGTTGGAGTCCGGTTTCAGCCAGTCAAAACCGGTTTGAGCCGGTCTGGCCTGGTTTGATCTGGTCAAAACCCGTATGAGACCGGTTTGAGCCGGTGAAAACCGGTTTGAGATGTTCTGGTCCGGTTTGAGCCGGTTTGAGACGTTCTGGTATGGTGTGAGCCGGTTTGAGCTGGTCTGTTTCTGTTTGAGCCGGTCTGTTCCTGTTTGAGTCCAGTTTGAGCCATTCAAAACGGGGGTGAGCCGGTCTAGTCCGGTTTGAGTCCAGTTTCAGCTGGTCAAAACCGGTTTGAGCCTGTTTGTTCCGGTTTGAGTCCTTTTTGAGCCAGTCAAAACAGGTTTGAGCCGGTCTGGTCCGGTTTGAGTCCGGTTTGAGCCGGTCAAAATTGGTTTGAGCCGGTCTGGCCTGGTTTGATTTGGTCAAAACCCGTTTGAGTCCGGTTTGAGCTGGTCAAAACCGGTTTGAGCCGGTCTGGCCTGGATTGATCCGGTTTGAGCCGGTCCGGTCATGTTTTAGTTTGGTTTGAGCCAGTCAAAACCGGTTTCCACCGGTCTGGTTCAATTTGAGTCGGTCTGGTCTGGTTTGAGCCTGTCAACACCGATTGAAACCGGTCTGGGCCGGTTTGAGTCCGGTTTCAGCCAGTCAAAACCGGTTTGAGCCGGTCTGGCCTGGTTTGATCTGGTCAAAACCCGTATGAGACCAGTTTGAGCCGGTGAAAACCGGTTTGAGCCGGTCTGGTACGGTTTGAGCCAGTCAAAACAGGTTTGAGCCTGTCAAAACCGGTTTGAGCCGGTCTGGCCTGGTTTGATTTGGTCAAAACCCGTTTGAGTCCGGTTTGAGCTGGTCAAAACCGGTTTGAGCCGGTCTGGCCTGGATTGATCCGGTTTGAGCCGGTCCGGTCATATTTTAGTCTGGTTTGAGCCAGTCAAAACCGGTTTCAGCCGGTCTGGTTCAGTGTGAGCCGGTCTGGTATGGTTTGAGCCTGTCAAAACCGATTGAAATCGGTCTGGGCCGGTTGGAGTCCGGTTTCAGCCAGTCAAAACCGGTTTGAGCCGGTCTGGCCTGGTTTGATCTGGTCAAAACCCGTATGAGACCGGTTTGAGCCGGTGAAAACCGGTTTGAGATGTTCTGGTCCGGTTTGAGCCGGTTTGAGCCGTTCTGGTCTGGTGTGAGCCGGTTTGAGCTGGTCTGTTTCTGTTTGAGCCGGTCTGTTCCTGTTTGAGTCCAGTTTGAGCCATTCAAAACCGGTGTGAGCCGGTCTAGTCCGGTTTGAGTCCAGTTTCAGCTGGTCAAAACCGGTTTGAGCCTGTTTGTTCCGGTTTGAGTCCTTTTTGAGCCAGTCAAAACAGGTTTGAGCCGGTCTGGTCCGGTTTGAGTCCGGTTTGAGCCGGTCAAAACCGGTTTGAGCCGGTCTGGCCTGGTTTGATTTGGTCAAAACCGTTTGAGTCCGGTTTGAGCTGGTCAAAACCGGTTTGAGCCGGTCTGGCCTGGATTGATCCGGTTTGAGCCGGTCCGGTCATGTTTTAGTTTGGTTTGAGCCAGTCAAAACCGGTTTCCGCCGGTCTGGTTCAGTTTGAGCCGGTCTGGTCTGGTTTGAGCCTGTCAAAACCGATTGAAACCGGTCTGGGCCGGTTTGAGTCTGGTTTCAGCCAGTCAAAACCGGTTTGAGCCGGTCTGGCCTGGTTTGATCTGGTCAAAACCCGTATGAGACCAGTTTGAGCCGGTGAAAACCGGTTTGAGATGTTCTGGTCCGGTGTGAGCCGGTTTGAGCCGTTCTGGTCTGGTGTGAGCCGGTTTGAGCTGGTCTGTTCCTGTTTGAGCCGGTCTGTTCCTGTTTGAGTCCGGTTTGAGCCGTTCAAAACCGGTTTGAGCCGGTCCAGTCCCGTTTGAGTCCGGTTTCAGCCAGTCAAAATCGATTGGAGACGGTCTGGCCTTGTTTGATCTGTTCAAAACCCGTATGAGAACGGTTTGAGCCGGTGAAAACTGGTTTGAGATGTTCTGGTCCGCTTTGAGCCAGTTTGAGCCGGTCTGGTCTGGCTTGAGCCGGTTTGAGCCGGTCTGTTACTGTTTGAGCCGGTCTGTTCCTGTTTGAGTCCAGTTTGAGCCATTCAAAACCGGTGTGAGCCGGTCTACTCCGGTTTGAGTCCGGTTTCAGCCGGTCAAAATCGGTTTTAGCATGTTTGTTCCGGTTTGAGTCCGTTTTGAGCCAGTCAAAACAGGTTTGAGCCTGTCTGGTCCGGTTTGAGTCCCGTTTGAGCCAGTCACAATCGATTGGAGACGGTCTGGCCTGCTTTGATCTGGTCAAAAATCGTATGAATACGGTTTGAGCGGGTGAAAACCGGTTTGAGGTGTTCTGGTCTGGTTTGAGCCCGTTTGAGCCGGTCTGGTCTGGCTCAAGCCGGTTTCAGCCAGTCTGTTACTGTTTGAGCCGGTCTGTTCCTGTTTGAGTCCAGTTTGAGCCATTCAAAACCGGTGTGAGCCGGTCTAGTCCGGTTTGAGTCCGGTTTCAGCCGGTCGAATCCGGTTTGAGCCTGTTTGTTCCGGTTTGAGTCCTTTTTGAGCCAGTCAAAAAAGGTTTGAGCCGGTCAGGTACCGTTTGAGTCCGGTTTGAGCCGGTCAAAACCGGTTTGAGCCGGTCTGGCCTGGTTTGAGTCCAGTTTGAGCAGGTCAAAACCGTTTTGAACTGGTCTGGTCCAGATAAATACGGTCAAAACCGGTTTGAGCCGGTCTGGTCGGGTTTGAGTCCAGTTTGAGCCGGTCAAAATTGTTTTGAGCCTGTCTGGCCTGGTTTGATTTGGTCAAAACCCGTTTGAGTCCGGTTTGAGCTGGTCAAAACCGGTTTGAGCCGGTCTGGCCTGGTTTGATCTGGTCAAAACCCGTATGAGACCGGTTTGAGCCGGTGAAACCCGGTTTGAGATGTTCTGGTCGGTTTGAGCCGGTTTGAGCCGTTCTGGTCTGGTGTGAGCCGGTTTGAGCTGCTCTGTTCCTGTTTGAGCCGGTCTGTTCCTGTTTGAGTCCGGTTTGAGCCGTTCAAAACCGGTTTGAGCCGGTCCGGTCATGTTTTAGTCCGGTTTGAGCCAGTCAAAATCGATTGGAGACGGTCTGGCCTGGTTTGATCTGGTCAAAACCCGTATGAGAACGGTTTGAGCCGGTGAAAACCGGTTTGAGATGTTCTGGTCCGGTTTGAGCCAGTTTGAGCCGGTCTGGTCTGGCTTGAGCCGGTTTGAGCCGGTCTGTTACTGTTTGAGCCGGTCTGTTCCTGTTTGAGTCCAGTTTGAGCCATTCAAAACCGGTGTGAGCCGGTCTAGTCCGGTTTGAGTCCGGTTTCAGCCGGTCAAAACCGGTTTGAGCCTGTTTGTTCCGGTTTGAGTCCTTTTTGAGCCAGTCAAAACAGGTTTGAGCCGGTCTGGTCTGGTTTGTGTCCGTTTGAGCCGGTCAAAACCGGTTTCATCCGGTCTGGTTCAGTTTGAGCCGGTCTGGTACGGTTTGAGCCTGTCAAAACCGATTGAAATCGGTCTGGGCCGGTTGGAGTCCGGTTTGAGCCAGTCAAAATCGATTGGAGACGGTCTGGCCTGGTTTGATCTGGTCAAAACCCGTATGAGACCGGTTTGAGCCGGTGAAAACTGGTTTGAGATGTTCTGGTCCGGTGTGAGCCGGTTTGAGCCGGTCTGGTCTGGCTTGAGCCGGTTTGAGCCGGTCTGTTACTGTTTGAGCCGGTCTGTTCCTGTTTGAGTCCAGTTTGAGCCATTCAAAACCGGTGTGAGCCGGTCTAGTCCGGTTTGAGTCCGGTTTCAGCCGGTCAAAACCGGTTTGAGCCTGTTTGTTCCGGTTTGAGTCCTTTTTGAGCCAGTCAAAACAGGTTTGAGCCGGTCTGGTCCGGTTTGTGTCCCGTTTGAGCCGGTCAAAACCGGTTTCATCCGGTCTGGTTCAGTTTGAGCCGGTCTGGTACGGTTTGAGCCTGTCAAAACCGATTGAAATGGGTCTGGGCCGGTTGGAGTCTGGTTTGAGCCAGTCAAAATCGATTGGAGACGTTCTGGCCTGGTTTGATCTGGTCAAAACCCGTATGAGACCGGTTTGAGCCGGAGAAAACTGGTTTGAGTTGTTCTAGTCCGGTGTGAGCCTTTTTGAGCCGTTCTGCTCTGGTGTGAGCCGGTTTGAGCTGGTCTCTTCCTGTTTGAGCCGGTCTGTTCCTGTTTGAGTCCGGTTTGAGCCGTTCAAAACCGGTTTGAGCTGGTCTGGTCCGGTTTGAGTCCGGTTTGAGCCAGTCAAAATCGATTGGAGACGGTGTGGCCTGGTTTGATCTGGTCAAAACCCGTATGAGTACGGTTTGAGCCGGTGAAAACTGGTTTGAGATGTTCTGGTAGTTTGAGCCAGTTTGAGCCGGTCTGGTCTGGCTTGAGCCGGTTTGTGCCGGTCTGTTACTGTTTGAGCCGGTCTGTTCCTGTTTGAGTCCAGTTTGAGCCATTCAAAACCGGTGTGAGCCGGTCTAGTCCGGTTTGAGTCAGGTTTCAGCTGGTCAAATCCGGTTTGAGCCTGTTTGTTCCGGTTTGAGTCCTTTTTGAGCCAGTCAAAACAGGTTAGAGCCGGTCTGGTCCGGTTTGAGTCCGGTTTGAGCCGTTCAAAACCGGTTTGAGCCGGTCTTGTCCGGTTTGAGTCCGGTTTGAGCCAGTCAAAATCGATTGGAGACGGTCTGGCCTGGTTTGATCTGGACAAAACCCATATGAGTACAGTTTGAGCCGGTGAAAACCGGTTTGAGATGTTCTGGTCCGGTTTGAGCCAGTTTGAGCCGGTCTGGTCTGGTGTGAGCCTGTTTGAGCCGGTCTGTTACTGTTTGAGCCTGTCTGTTCCTGTTTGAGTCCAGTTTGAGCCATTCAAAACCGGTGTGAGCCGGTCTAGTCCGGTTTGAGTCCGGTTTCAGCCGGTCAAAACCGGTTTGAGCCTGTTTGTTCCGGTTTGAGTCCTTTTTGAGCCAGTCAAAACAGGTTTGAGCCGGTCTGGTCCGGTTTGAGTCCGGTTTGAGCCGGTCAAAACCAGTTTGAGCCGGTCTGGCCTGGTTTGAGTCCAGTTTGAGCAGGTCAAAACCGTTTTGAGCTGGTCTGGTCCGGATAAATACGGTCAAAACCGGTTTGAGTCGGTTTGAGGCGGTCAAAACCAGTTTGAGCCGGTCTGTTCGGGTTTGAGTCCAGTTTGAGCCGGTCAAAATTGGTCTGAGCCGGTCTGGCCTGGTTTGATTTGGTCAAAACCCGTTTGAGTCCGGTTTGAGCTGGTCAAATCCGGTTTGAGCCGGTCTGTTCCTGTTTGAGTCCGGTTTGAGCCGTTCAAAACCGGTTTGAGCCGGTCTAGTCTGGTTTGAGTCCGGTTTGAGCCAGTCAAAATCGATTGGAGACGGTCTGGCCTGGTTTGATCTGGTCAAAACCCATATGAGTACGGTTTGAGCCGGTGAAAACCGGTTTGAGATGTTCTGGTCTGGCTTGAGCCGGTTTGAGCCGGTCTGTTTCTGTTTGAGCCAGTCTGTTCCTGTTTGAGTCCAGTTTGAGCCATTCAAAAGCGGTGTTAGCCGGTCTAGTCTGGTTTGAGTCCAGTTTCAGCCGGTCTGAGCCGGTCTGGTCAGGTTTGAGTCCGGTTTGAGCTGCTCAAAACCGGTTGGAGCCAGTCTGGCCTGGTTTGAGTCTGGTTTGAGCAGGTCAAAACCGTTTTAAGCTGATCTGGTCCAGATAAATACGGTCAAAACCGGATTGAGTCTGTTTGAGCCGTTCAAAACTGGTTTGAGCCGGTCTGGTCGGGTTTGAGTCCAGTTTGAGCCGGTCAAAATTGGTTTGAGCCGGTCTGGCCTGGTTTGATTTGGTCAAAACCCGTTTGAGTCCGGTTTGGGCTGGTCAAAACCGGTTTGAGCCGGTCTGGCCTGGATTGATCCGGTTTGAGCCGGTCCGGTCATGTTTTAGTCCTGTTTGAGCCAGTCAAAACCGGTTTCATCCGGTCTGGTTCAGTTTGAGCCGTTCAGGTCTGGTTTGAGCCTGTCAACACCGATTGAAACCGGTCTGGGCCGGTTTGAGTCCGGTTTCAGCCGGTCAAAACCGGTTTGAGCCGGTCTGGCCTGGTTTGATCTGGTCAAAACCCGTATGAGGCCGGTTTGAGCCGGTGAAAACCGGTTTCAGATGTTCTGGTCCGGTGTGAGCCGGTTTGAGCCGTTCTGCTCTGGTGTGAGCCGGTTTGAGCTGGTCTCTTCCTGTTTGAGCCAGTCTGTTCCTGTTTGAGTCCGGTTTGAGCCGTTCAAAACCGGTTTGAGCCGGTCTAGTCCGGTTTGAGTCCGGTTTGAGCCAGTCAAAATCGATTGGAGACGGTCTGGCCTGGTTTGATCTGGTCAAAACCCATATGAGTACGGTTTGAGCCGGTGAAAACTGGTTTGAGCCGGTCTGGCCGGGTTTGAGTCCAGTTTGAGCCGGTCAAAATTGGTTTGAGCCGGTCTGGCCTGGTTTGATTTGGTCAAAACCCGTTTGAGTCCGGTTTGAGCTGATCAAAACCGGTTTGAGCCGGTCTGGCCTGGATTGATCCGGTTTGAGCCGGTCCGGTCATGTTTTAGTCCGGTTTGAGCCAGTCAAAACCGGTTTCAGCCGGTCTGCTTCGGTTTGAGCCGGTCTGGTCCGGTTTGAGCCTGTCAAAACCGATTGAAACCGGTCTGGGCCGATTTGGTCCGGTTTCAGCCGGTCAAAACCGGTCTGAGCCGTCTGGCCTGGATTGATCTGGTCAAAACCCGTATGAGACCGGTTTGAGCCGGTGAAAACCGGTTTGAGATTTTCTGGTCCGGTGTGAGCCGGTTTGAGCCGTTCTGCTCTGGTGTGAGCCGGTTTGAGCTGGTCTCTTCCTGTTTGAGCCGTTCTGTTCCTGTTTGAGTCTGGTTTGAGCCGTTCAAAACCGGTTTGAGCTGGTCTGGTCTGGTTTGAGTCCGGTTTGAGCCAGACAAAATCGATTGGAGACGGTCTGGCCTGGTTTGATCTGGTCAAAACCCGTATGAGTACGGTTTGAGCCGGTGAAAACCGGTTTGAGATGTTCTGGTCCTGTTTGAGTCCAGTTTGAGCCATTCAAAACCGGTGTGAGCCGGTCTAGTCCGGTTTGAGTCCGGTTTCAGCCGGTCAAAACCGGTTTGAGCCTGTTTGTTCCGGTTTGAGTCCTTTTTGAGCCAGTCAAAACAGGTTTGAGCCGGTCTGGTCCGGTTTGAGTCCGGTTTGAGCCAGTCAAAACAGGTTTGAGCCGGTCTGGCCTGGTTTGAGTCCGGTTTGAGCAGGTCAAAACCGTTTTGAGCTGGTCTGGTCCGGATAAATACGGTCAAAACCGGTTTGAGTCTGTTTGAGCCGGTGAAAACCGGTTTGAGCCGGTCTGGTCGGGTTTGAGTCCTTTTTGAGCCAGTCAAACCAGGTTTGATCCGGTCTGGTCCGGTTTGAGTCCGGTTTGAGCCGGTCAAAACCGGTTTGAGCCGGTCTGGCCTGGTTTGAGTCCGGTTTGAGCAGGTCAAAACCGTTTTGAGCTGGTCTGGTCCGGATAAATACGGTCAAAACCGGTTTGAGTCTGTTTGAGCCGGTCAAAACCGGTTTGAGCCGGTCTGGTCGGGTTTGAGTCCTTTTTGAGCCAGTCAAACCAGGTTTGATCCGGTCTGGTCCGGTTTGAGTCCGGTTTGAGCCGGTCAAAACCGGTTTGAGCCGGTCTGGCCTGGTTTGAGTCCGGTTTGAGCAGGTCAAAACCGTTTTGAGCTGGTCTGGTCCGGATAAATACGGTCAAAACCGGTTTGAGTCTGTTTGAGCCGTTCAAAACTGGTTTGAGCCGGTCTGGTCGGGTTTGAGTCCAGTTTGAGCCGGTCAAAATTGTTTTGAGCCGGTCTGGCCTGGTTTGATTTGGTCAAAACCCGTTTGAGTCCGGTTTGGGCTGGTCAAAACCGGTTTGAGATGTTCTGGTCCGGTTTGAGCCAGTTTGAGCCGGTCTGGTCTGGCTTGAGCCGGTTTGAGCCGGTCTGTTACTGTTTCAGCTGGTCTGTTCCTGTTTGAGTCCAGTTTGAGCCATTCAAAACCGGTGTGAGCCGGTCTAGTCCGGTTTGAGTCCGGTTTCAGCCGGTCAAAACCGGTTTGAGCCTGTTTGTTCCGGTTTGAGTCCTTTTTGAGCCAGTCAAAACAGGTTTGAGCCGGTCTGGTCCGGTTTGAGTCCGGTTTGAGCCGGTCAAAACCGGTTTGAGCCGGTCTGGCCTGGTTTGAGTCCGGTTTGAGCAGGTCTAAACCGTTTTGAGCTGGTCTGGTCCGGATAAATACGGTCAAAACCGGTTTGAGTCTCTTTGAGCTGGTCAAAACCGGTTTGAGCCGGTCTGGTCGTGTTTGAGTCCAGTTTGAGCCGGTCAAAATTGGTTTGAGCCGGTCTGGCCTGGTTTGATTTGGAAAAAACCCTTTTGAGTCCGGTTTGAGCTGGTCAAAACCGGTTTGAGCCGGTCTGGCCTCGATTGATCCGGTTTGAGCCGGTCCGGTCATGTTTTAGTTTGGTTTGAGAGAGTCAAAACCGGTTTCCGCCGGTCTGGTTCCGTTTGAGCCGGTCTGGTCTGGTTTGAGCCTGTCAACACCGATTGAAACCGGTCTGGGCCGGTTTGAGTCCGGTTTCAGCCAGTCAAAACCGGTTTGAGACGGTCTGGCCTGGTTTGATCTGGTCAAAACCCGTATGAGACCGGTTTGAGCCGGTGAAAACCGGTTTGAGATGTTCTGGTCCGGTTTGAGCCGGTTTGACACGTTCTGGTCTGGTGTGAGCCGGTTTGAGCTGGTCTGTTCCTGTTTGAGCAGGTCTGTTCCTGTTTGAGTCCGGTTTGAGCCGTTCAAAACCGGTTTGAGCCGGTCTAGTCCGGTTTGAGTCCGGTTTGAGCCAGTCAAAATCGATTGGAGACGGTCTGGCCTGGTTTGATCTGGTCAAAACCCGTATGAGACCGGTTTGAGCCGGTGAAAACCGGTTTGAGCCGGTCTGGTCGGGTTTGAGTCCAGTTTGAGCCGGTCAAAATTGGTTTGAGCCGGTCTGGCCTGGTTTGATTTGGTCAAAACCCGTTTGAGTCCGGTTTGAGCTGGTCAAAACCGGTTTGAGCCGGTCTGGCCTGGATTGATTCGCTTTGAGCCGGTCCAGTCAGGTTTTAGTCCGGTTTGAGACAGTCAAAACCGGTTTCATCCGGTCTCGTTAAGTTTGAGCCGGTCTGCTCCGGTTTGAGCCTGTCAAAACCGATTGAAATCGGTCTGGGCCGGTTGGAGTCCGGTTTCAGCCAGTCAAAACCGGTTTGAGCCCGTCTGGCCTGGTTTGATCTGGTCAAAACCCGTATGAGACCGGTTTGAGCTGGTGAAAACCGGTTTGAGATGTTCTGGTCAAGTTTGAGCCGGTTTTACACGTTCTGGTCTGGTGTGAGCCGGTTTGAGCTGGTCTGCTCCTGTTTGAGCCGGTCTGTTCCTGTTTGAGTCCGGTTTGAGCCGTTCAAAACCGGTTTGAGCCCTTCTAGTCTGGTTTGAGTCCTGTTTGGGCCAGTCAAAATCGATTGGAGATGGTCTGGCCTGGTTTCATCTGGTCTAAACCCGTATGAGTACGGTTTGAGCCGGTGAAAACCGGTTTGAGATGTTCTGGTCCGGTTTGAGCCAGTTTGAGCCATTCTGGTCTGGCTTGAGCCGGTTTGAGCTGGTCTGTTACTGTTTGAGCTCGTCTGTTCCTGTTTGAGTCCAGTTTGAGCCATTCAAAACGAGTGTGAGCCGGTCTAGTCCGGTTTGAGTCCGGTTTCAGCCGGTCAAAACCGGTTTGAGCCTGTTTGTTCCGGTTTGAGTCCTTTTGAGCCAATCAAAACAGGTTTGAGCCAGTCTGGTCCGGTTTGTGTCCGGTTTGAGAAGGTCAAAACCTGTTGGAGCCAGTCTGGCCTGGTTTGAGTCTGGTTAGAGAAGGTCAAAAACGTTTTAAGCTGATCTGGTCCGGATAAATACGGTCAAAACTTATTGAGTCTGTTTGAGCCGGTCAAAAGGGGTTTGAGCCGGTCTGGCCTGGTTTGAGTCCGGTTTGAGCAGGTCAAAACCGTTTTGTGCTGGTCTGGTCCGGATAAATACGGTCAAAACCGGTTTGAGTCTGTTTGAGCCGGTCAAAACCGGTTTGAGCCGGTCTGGTCGGGTTTGAGTCCTTTTTGAGCCAGTCAAAACAGGTTTGAGCCGGTCTGGTCCGGTTTGATTCCGGTTTGAGCCAGTCAAAACAGGTTTGAGCCGGTCTGGTCTGGTTTGAGTCCGCTTTGAGGCGGTCAAAACCAGTTTGAGCCGGTCTGGCCTGGTTTGAGTCCGGTTTGAGCAGGTCAAAACCGTTTTGAACTGGGCTGGTCCGGATAAATACGGTCAAAACCGGTTTGAGTCTGTTTGAGCCGGTCAAAACCGGTTTGAGCCGGTCTGGTCGTGTTTGAGTCCAGTTTGAGACGGTCAAAATTGTTTTGAGCCTGTCTGGCCTGGTTTGATTTGGTCATAACCCGTTTGAGTCCGGTTTGAGCTGGTCAAAACCGGTTTGAGCCGGTCTGGCCTGGATTGATCCGGTTTGAGCGGTCTGGTCTGGTTTGAGTCCGTTTGAGCCAGTCAAAACCGGTTTCAGCCGGTCTGGTTCGGTTTGAGCCAGTCTGGTCTGGTTTCAGCCTGTCAAAACCGATTGAAACCGGTCTGGGCCTGTTTGAGTCCGGTTTCAGCCAGTCAAAACCGGTTTGAGCCGGTCAGGCCTGGTTTGATCTGGTCAAAACCCGTATGAGACCGGTTTGAGCCCTTTGAAAACCGATTTGAAATGTTCTGGTACGGTGTGAGCCGGTTTGAGCCGTTCTGGCCTGGTGCGAGCTGGTTTGAGCTGGTCTGTTCCTGTTTGAGCCGGTCTGTTCCTGTTTGAGAACGGTTTGAGCCGTTCAAAAGCGGTTTGAGCCGGTCTAGTCCGGTTTGAGTCCGGTTTGAGTCAGTCAAAATCGATTGGAGACGGTCTGGCCTGGTTTGATCTGGTCAAAACCCGTATGAGTACGGTTTGAGCCGGTGAAAACCGGTTTGAGATGTTCTGGTCCGGTTTGAGCCAGTTTGAGGCGGTCTGGTCTGGCTTGAGCCGGTTTGAGCCGGTCTGTTACTGTTTGAGCCGGTCTGTTCCTGTTTGAGTCCAGTTTGAGCCATTCAAAACCGGTGTGAGCCGGTCTAGTCCGGTTTGAGTCCGGTTTCAGCCAGTCAAAACCGGTTTGAGCCTGTTTGTTCCGGTTTGAGTCCTTTTTGAGCCAGTGAAAACAGGTTTGAGCCGGTCTGGTCCGGTTTGAGTGCGGTTTGAGCCGGTCAAAACCGATTTGAGTCAGTCTGGCCTGGTTTGAGTCCAGTTTGAGCAGGTGAAAACCGTTTTGAACTGGGCTGGTCCGGATAAATACGGTCAAAAACGTTTGAGTCTGTTTGAGCCGGTGAAAACCGGTTTGAGCCTGTCTGGTCGGGTTTGAGTCCAGTTTGAGCCGGTCAAAATTGTTTTGAGCTGGTCTGGCCTGGTTTGATTTGGTCAAAACCCGTTTGAGTCCGGTTTGAGCTGGTCAAAACCGGTTTGAGCCAGTCTGGCCTGGTTTGAGTCCAGTTTGAGCCGGTCTGGTCGTGTTTGAGTCCAGTTTGAGCCATTCAAAACCGTGTGAGCCGGTCTAGTCCGGTTTGAGTCCGGTTTCAGCCGGTCAAAACCGGTTTGAGCCTGTTTGTTCGGTTTGAGTCCTTTTGAGCCAGTCAAAACAGGTTTGAGCCGGTCTGGTCCGGTTTGAGTCCGGTTTGAGCAGGTCAAAACCGTTTTGAGCTGGTCTGGCCTGGTTTGAGTCTGGTTTGAGCCGGTCAAAACCGTTTTGAGCTGGTCTGGTCCGGATAAATACGGTCAAAACCGGTTTGAGCGGTTTGAGCTGGTCTGTTACTGTTTGAGCCGGTCAAAGGGGTTTGAGCCGGTCTGGCCTGGTTTGAGTCCGGTTTGAGCAGGTCAAAACCGTTTTGAGCTGGTCTGGTCCGGATAAATACGGTCAAAACCGGTTTGAGTCTGTTTGAGCGGTCAAAACCGGTTTGAGCCGGTCTGGTCGGGTTTGAGTCCTTTTTGAGCCAGTCAAAACAGGTTTGAGCCGGTCTGGTCCGGTTTGAGTCCGGTTTGAGCCAGTCAAAACAGGTTTGAGCCGGTCTGGTCTGGTTTGAGTCCAGTTTGAGCCGGTCAAAACCAGTTTGAGCCGGTCTGGCCTGGTTTGAGTCCGGTTTGAGCAGGTCAAAACCGTTTTGAACTGGGCTGGTCCGGATAAATCTGGTCAAAACCGGTTTGAGTCTGTTTGAGCGGTCAAAACCGGTTTGAGCCGGTCTGGTCGGGTTTGAGTCCAGTTTGAGCCGGTCAAAATTGTTTTGAGCCTGTCTGGCCTGGTTTGATTTGGTCATAACCCGTTTGAGTCCGGTTTGAGCTGGTCAAAACCGGTTTGAGCCGGTCTGGCCTGGATTGATCCGGTTTGAGCCGGTCCGGTCATGTTTTAGTCGGGTTTGAGCCAGTCAAAACCGGTTTCAGCCGGTCTGGTTCGGTTTGAGCCGGTCTGGTCTGGTTTCAGCCTGTCAAAACCGATTGAAACCGGTCTGGGCCTGTTTGAGTCGGTTTCAGCCAGTCAAAACCGGTTTGAGCCGGTCTGGTCCGGTTTGAGCTGGTCAAAACCGGTTTGAGTCTGGTTTGAGTCCTTTTGAGCCAGTCAAAACCGGTTTGAGATGTTCTGGTCGGTTTGAGCCGGTTTGAGCCGTTCTGGCCTGGTGTGAGCCGGTTTGAGCTGGTCTGTTCCTGTTTGAGCCGGTCTGTTCCTGTTTGAGCCGGTTTGAGCCGTTCAAAACCGGTTTGAGCCGGTCTAGTCCGGTTTGAGTCCGGTTTGAGCCAGTCAAAATCGATTGGAGCGGTCTGGCCTGGTTTGATCTGGTCAAAACCCGTATGAGTACGGTTTGAGCCGGTGAAAACCGGTTTCAGATGTTCTGGTCCTGGTTTGAGCCAGTTTGAGGCGGTCTGGTCTGGCTTGAGCCGGTTTGAGCCGGTCTGTTACTGTTTGAGCCGGTCTGTTCCTGTTTGAGTCCAGTTTGAGCCATTCAAAACCGGTGTGAGCGGTCTAGTCGGTTTGAGTCGGTTTCAGCCAGTCAAAACCGGTTTGAGCCTGTTTGTTCGGTTTGAGTCCTTTTGAGCCAGTCAAAACAGGTTTGAGCGGTCTGGTCGGTTTGAGTCGGTTTGAGCGGTCAAAACCGGTTTGAGCCGGTCTGGCCTGGTTTGAGTCCAGTTTGAGCAGGTGAAAACCGTTTTGAACTGGGCTGGTCCGGATAAATACGGTCAAAAACGTTTGAGTCTGTTTGAGCCGGTGAAAACCGGTTTGAGCCTGTCTGGTCGGGTTTGAGTCCAGTTTGAGCCGGTCAAAATTGTTTTGAGCTGGTCTGGCCTGGTTTGATTTGGTCAAAACCCGTTTGAGTCCGGTTTGAGCTGGTCAAAACCGGTTTGAGCCGGTCTGGCCTGGATTGATCCTATTTGAGCCGGTCCGGTCATGTTTTAGTCCGGTTTGAGCCAGTCAAAAGCGGTTTCAGCCGGTCTGGTTCGCTTTGAGCCGGTCTGGTCTGGTTTGAGCCTGTCAAAACCAATTGAAACCGGTCTGGGCCTGTTTGAGTCCGGTTTCAGCCAGTCAAAACCGGTTTGAGCCGGTCAGGTCAGGTTTGAGTCTTTTTGAGCCAGTCAAAACAGGTTTGAGCCAGTCTGGTCCTGTTTGAGTCCGGTTTGAGCCGGTCAAAACCAGTTTGAGCCAGTCTGGCCTGGTTTGAGTCCAGTTTGAGCAGGTCAAAACCGTTTTGAGCTGGTCTGGTCCGGATAAATACGGTCAAAACCGGTTTGAGTCTGTTTGAGCCGGTCAAAACCGGTTTGAGCCTGTCTGGTCGGGTTTGAGTCCAGTTTGAGCCAGTCAAAATCGATTGGAGACGTTCTGGCCTGGTTTGATCTGGTCAAAACCCGTATGAGTACGGTTTGAGCCGGTGAAAACCGGTTTGAGCCGGTCTGGTCGTGTTTGAGTCCAATTTGAGCCGGTCAACATTGGTTTGAGCCGGTCTGGCCTGGTTTGATTTGGTCAAAACCCGTTTGAGTCCGGTTTGAGCTGGTCAAAACCGGTTTGAGCCGGTCTGGCCTGGATTGATCCGGTTTGAGCCGGTCCGGTCATGTTTTAGTCCGGTTTGAGCCAGTCAAAACCGGTTTCAGCCGGTCTGGTTCGGTTTGAGCCGGTCTGGTCCGGTTTGAGATTGTCAAAACCGTTTGAGTCCGGTTTGAGCCGGTTTGAGCCGGTCTGTCCGGTTTGAGCGGTCAAACCCGGTCTGAGCCGGTCTGGTCTGGTTTGATCTGGTCAAAACCCGTATGATACCAGTTTCAGCCGGTGAAAACTGGTTTGAGATGTTCTGGTCCGGAGTGAGCCGGTTTGAGCTGTTCTGCTCTGGTGTGAGCCGGTTTGAGCTGGTCTCTTCCTGTTTGAGCCGGTCTGTTCCTGTTTGAGTCCGGTTTGAGCCGTTCAAAACCGGTTTGAGCTGGTCTGGTCCGGTTTGAGTCCTGTTTGAGCCAGTCAAAATCGATTGGAGAGGGTCTGGCCTGGTTTGATCTGGTGAAAACCCGTATGAGTACGGTTTGAGCCGGTGAAAACCGGGTTGAGATGTTCTGGTCCTGATTGAGTCCAGTTTGAGCCATTCAAAACCGGTGTGAGCCGGTCTAGTCCGGTTTGAGTCCGGTTTGAGCCAGTCAAAATCGATTGGAGACGGTCTGGCCTGGTTTGATCTGGTCAAAACCCGTATGAGTACGGTTTGAGCCGGTGAAAACCGGTTTGAGATGTTCTGGTACGGTTTGAGCCAGTTTGAACCGGTCTGGTCTGGCTTGAGCCGGTTTGAGCCGGTCTGTTAGTGTTTGAGCCGGTCTGTTCCTGTTTGAGTCCAGTTTGAGCCATTCAAAACCGGTGTGAGCTGGTCTAGTCCGGTTTGAGTCCGGTTTCAGCCGGTCAAAACCGGTTTGAGCCTGTTTGTTCCGGTTTGAGTCCTTTTTGAGCCAGTCAAAACAGGTTTGAGCCGGTCTGGTCTGGTTTGAGTCCGGTTTGAGCCGGTCAAAACCGGTTTGAGCCGGTCTGGCCTGGTTTGAGTCCAGTTTGAGCAGGTCAAAACCGTTTTGAACTGGGCTGGTCCGGATAAATACGGTCAAAACCGGTTTGAGTCTGTTTGAGCCGGTCAAAACCGGTTTGAGCCGGTCTGGTCGGGTTTGAGTCCAGTTTGAGCAGGTCCAAACCGTTTTGAGCTGGTCTGGCCTGGTTTGATTTGGTCAAAACCCGTTTGAGTCCGGTTTGAGCTGGTCAAAACCGGTTTGAGCCGGTCTGGCCTGGATTGATCCGGTTTGAGCCGGTCCGGTCATGTTTTAGTCCGGTTTGAGCCAGTCAAAACCGGTTTCAGCCGGTCTGGTTCGGTTTGAGCCGGTCTGGTCTGGTTTGAGCCTGTCAAAACCGATTGAAACCGGTCTGGGCCTGTTTGAGTCCGGTTTCAGCCAGTCAAAACCGGTTTGAGCCGGTCAGGCCTGGTTTGATCTGGTCAAAACCCGTATGAGACCGGTTTGAGCCGGTGAAAACCGATTTGAGATGTTCTGGTCCGGTGTGAGCCGGTTTGAGCCGTTCTGCTCTATTGTGAGCCGGTTTGAGCTGGTCTCTTCCTGTTTGAGCCGGTCTGTTCCTGTTTGAGTCCGGTTTGTTCCTGTTTGAGAACGGTTTGAGCCGTTCAAAAGCGGTTTGAGCCGGTCTAGTCCGGTTTGAGTCCGGTTTGAGTCAGTCAAAATCGATTGGAGACGGTCTGGCCTGGTTTGATCTGGTCAAAACCCGTATGAGTACGGTTTGAGCCGGTGAAAACCGGTTTGAGATGTTCTGGTCCGGTTTGAGCCAGTTTGAACCGGTCTGGTCTGGCTTGAGCCGGTTTGAGCCGGTCTGTTAGTGTTTGAGCCGGTCTGTTCCTGTTTGAGTCCAGTTTGAGCCATTCAAAACCGGTGTGAGCCGGTCTAGTCCGGTTTGAGTCCGGTTTCAGCCGGTCAAAACCGGTTTGAGCCTGTTTGTTCCGGTTTGAGTCCTTTTTGAGCCAGTCAAAACAGGTTTGAGCCGGTCTGGTCTGGTTTGAGTCCGCTTTGAGGCGGTCAAAACCAGTTTGAGCCGGTCTGGCCTGGTTTGAGTCCAGTTTGAGCAGGTCAAAACCGTTTTGAACTGGGCTGGTCCGGATAAATACGGTCAAAACCGGTTTGAGTCTGTTTGAGCCGGTCAAAACAGGTTTGAGCCGGTCTGGTCGGGTTTGAGTCCAGTTTGAGACGGTCAAAATTGTTTTGAGCCTGTCTGGCCTGGTTTGATTTGGTCAAAACCCGTTTGAGTCCGGTTTGAGCTGGTCAAAACCGGTTTGAGCCGGTCTGGCCTGGATTGATCCGGTTTGAGCCGGTCCGGTCATGTTTTAGTCGGGTTTGAGCCAGTCAAAACCGGTTTCAGCCGGTCTGGTTCGGTTTGAGCCGGTCTGGTCTGGTTTCAGCCTGTCAAAACCGATTGAAACCGGTCTGGGCCTGTTTGAGTCCGGTTTCAGCCAGTCAAAACCGGTTTGAGCCGGTCAGGCCTGGTTTGATCTGGTCAAAACCCGTATGAGACCGGTTTGAGCCGGTGAAAACCGATTTGAGATGTTCTGGTCCGGTGTGAGCCGGTTTGAGCCGTTCTGCTCTATTGTGAGCCGGTTTGAGCTGGTCTCTTCCTGTTTGAGCCGGTCTGTTCCTGTTTGAGTCCGGTTTGTTCCTGTTTGAGAACGGTTTGAGCCGTTCAAAAGCGGTTTGAGCCGGTTTGAGCCGTTCTGGCCTGGTGCGAGCCGGTTTGAGCTGGTCTGTTCCTGTTTGAGCCGGTCTGTTCCTGTTTGAGAACGGTTTGAGCCGTTCAAAAGCGGTTTGAGCCGGTCTAGTCCGGTTTGAGTCCGGTTTGAGTCAGTCAAAATCGATTGGAGCCGGTCTGGCCTGGTTTGATCTGGTCAAAACCCGTATGAGTACGGTTTGAGCCGGTGAAAACCGGTTTGAGATGTTCTGGTCCGGTTTGAGCCAGTTTGAGCCGGTCTGGTCTGGTTTGAGCCGGTTTGAGCCGGTCTGTTACTGTTTGAGCCGGTCTGTTCCTGTTTGAGTCCAGTTTGAGCCATTCAAAACCGGTGTGAGCCGGTCTAGTCCGGTTTGAGTCCGGTTTCAGCCAGTCAAAACCGGTTTGAGCCTGTTTGTTCCGGTTTGAGTCCTTTTTGAGCCAGTCAAAACAGGTTTGAGCCGGTCTGGTCCGGTTTGAGTCCGGTTTGAGCCGGTCAAAAGGGGTTTGAGCCGGTCTGGCCTGGTTTGAGTCCGGTTTGAGCAGGTCAAAACCGTTTTGTGCTGGTCTGGTCCGGATAAATACGGTCAAAACCGGTTTGAGTCTGTTTGAGCCGGTCAAAACCGGTTTGAGCCTGTCTGGTCGGGTTTGAGTCCTTTTTGAGCCAGTCAAAACAGGTTTGAGCCTGTCTGGTCCGGTTTGAGTCTGGTTTGAGCCGGTCAAAACCAGTTTGAGCCGGTCTGGCCTGGTTTGAGTCCAGTTTGAGCATGTCAAAACCGTTTTGAGCTGTTCTGGTCCGGATAAATACGGTCAAAACCGGTTTGAGTCTGTTTGAGCCGTTCAAAACCGGTTTGAGCCTGTCTGGTCGGGTTTGAGTCCAGTTTCAGCCAGTCAAAATCGATTGGAGACGGTCTGGCCTGGTTTGATCTGGTCAAAAATCATATGAATACGGTTTGAGCCGGTGAAAACCGGTTTGAGGTGTTCTGGTCAGGTTTGAGCCAGTTTGAGCCGGTCTGGTCTGGCTTGAGCCGGTTTGAGCCAGTCTGTTACTGTTTGAGCCGGTCTGTTCCTGTTTGAGTCCATTTTGAGCCATTCAAAACCGGTGTGAGCCGGTCTAGTCCGGTTTGAGCTGGTCAAATCCGGTTTCAGCTGGTCAAATCCGGTTTGAGCCTGTTTGTTCCGGTTTGAGTCCTTTTTGAGCCAGTCAAAACAGGTTTGAGCCGGTCTGGTCCGGTTTGAGTCCGGTTTGAGCCGGTCAAAACCAATTTGAGCCAGTCTGGCCTGGTTTGAGTCCAGTTTGAGCAGGTGAAAACCGTTTTGAACTGGGCTGGTCCAGATAAATACGGTCAAAAACGTTTCAGTCTGTTTGAGCCGGTCAAAACCGGTTTGAGCCGGTCTGGTCGGGTTTGATTTGGTCAAAACCCGTTTGAGTCCGGTTTGAGCTGGTCAAAACCGGTTTGAGCCGGTCTGGCCTGGATTGATCCGGTTTGAGCCGGTCCGGTCATGTTTTAGTCCGGTTTGAGCCAGTCAAAACCGGTTTCAGCCGGTCTGGTTCAGTGTGAGCCGGTCTGGTACGGTTTGAGCCTGTCAAAACCGATTGAAATCGGTCTGGGCCGGTTGGAGTCCGGTTTCAGCCAGTCAAAACCGGTTTGAGCCCGTCTGGCCTGGTTTGATCTGGTCAAAACCCGTATGAGACCGGTTTGAGCCGGTGAAAACCGGTTTGAGATGTTCTGGTCCGGTTTGAGCCGGTTTGAGACGTTCTGGTATGGTGTGAGCCGGTTTGAGCTGGTCTGTTTCTTTTTGAGCCGGTCTGTTCCTGTTTGAGTCCGGTTTGAGCCGTTCAAAACCGGTTTGAGCCGGTCTAGTCCGGTTTGAGTCTGGTTTGAGCCAGTCAAAATCGATTGGAGACGTTCTGGCCTGGTTTGATCTAGTCAAAACACGTATGAGTACGGTTTGAGCCGGTGAAAACCGGTTTGAGCCGGTCTGGTCGGGTTTGAGTCCAGTTTGAGCCGGTCAAAATTGGTTTGAGCCAGTCTGGCCTGGTTTGATTTGGTCAAAACCCGTTTGAGTCCGGTTTGAGCTGGTCAAAACCGGTTTGAGCCGGTCTGGCCTGGATTGATCCGGTTTGAGCCGGTCCGGTCATGTTTTAGTCGGGTTTGAGCCAGTCAAAACCGGTTTCAGCCGGTCTGGTTCGGTTTGAGCCGGTCTGGTCTGGTTTCAGCCTGTCAAAACCGATTGAAACCGGTCTGGGCCTGTTTGAGTCCGGTTTCAGCCAGTCAAAACCGGTTTGAGCCGGTCTGGCCTGGTTTGATCTGGTCAAAACCCGTATGAGACCAGTTTGAGCCGGTGAAAACCGGTTTGAGATGTTCTGGTCCGGTTTGAGTCAGTTTGAACCGTTCTGGCCTGGTGCGAGCCAGTTTGAGCTGGTCTGTTCCTGTTTGAGCCGGTCTGTTCCTGTTTGAGAACGGTTTAAGCCGTTCAAAAGCGGTTTGAGCTGGTCTGGTCCGGTTTGAGTCCGGTTTGAGTCAGTCAAAATCGATTGGAGACGGTCTGGCCTGGTTTGATCTGGTCAAAACCCGTATGAGTACGGTTTGAGCCGGTGAAAACCGGTTTGAGATGTTCTGGTCCGGTTTGAGCCAGTTTGAGCCGGTCTGGTCCGGCTTGAGCCGGTTTGAGCCGGTCTGTTACTGTTTGAGCCGGTCTGTTCCTGTTTGAGTCCAGTTTGAGCAATTCAAAACCGGTGTGAGCCGGTCTAGTCCGGTTTGAGTCCGGTTTCAGCCGGTCAAAACCGGTTTGAGCCTGTTTGTTCCGGTTTGAGTCCTTTTTGAGCCAGTCAAAACAGGTTTGAGCCGGTCTGGTCCGGTTTGAGTCCGGTTTGAGCCGGTCAAAAGGGGTTTGAGCCGGTCTGGCCTGGTTTGAGTCCGGTTTGAGCAGGTCAAAACCGTTTTGAGCTGGTCTGGTCCGGATAAATACGGTCAAAACCGGTTTGAGTCTGTTTGAGCCGGTCAAAACCGGTTTGAGCCGGTCTGGTCGTGTTTGAGTCCTTTTTGAGCCAGTCAAAACAGGTTTGAGCCGGTCTGGTCCTGTTTGAGTCCGGTTTGAGCCGGTCAAAACCAGTTTGAGCCGGTCTGGCCTGGTTTGAGTCCAGTTTGAGCAGGTCAAAACCGTTTTGAGCTGGTCTGGTCCGGATAAATACGGTCAAAACCGGTTTGAGTCTGTTTGAGCCGGTCAAAACCGGTTTGAGCCTGTCTGGTCGGGTTTGAGTCCAGTTTGAGCCAGTCAAAATCGATTGGAGACGGTCTGGCCTGGTTTGATCTGGTCAAAAATCGTATGAATACGGTTTGAGCCGGTTTGAGCCGGTGAAAACCGGTTTGAGGTGTTCTGGTCAGGTTTGAGCCAGTTTGAGCTGGTCTGTTCTGGCTTGAGCCGGTTTGAGCCAGTCTGTTACTGTTTGAGCCGGTCTGTTCCTGTTTGAGTCCATTTTGAGCCATTCAAAACCGGTGTGAGCCGGTCTAGTCCGGTTTGAATCCGGTTTCAGCTGGACAAATCCGATTTGAGCCTGTTTGTTCCGGTTTGAGTCCTTTTTGAGCCAGTCAAAACAGGTTTGAGCCGGTCTGGTCCGGTTTGAGTCCGGTTTGAGCCGGTCAAAACCGATTTGAGTCAGTCTGGCCTGGTTTGAGTCCAGTTTGAGCAGGTGAAAACCGTTTTGAACTGGGCTGGTCCGGATAAATACGGTCAAAAACGTTTGAGTCTGTTTGAGCCGGTGAAAACCGGTTTGAGCCTGTCTGGTCGGGTTTGAGTCCAGTTTGAGCCGGTCAAAATTGTTTTGAGCTGGTCTGGCCTGGTTTGATTTGGTCAAAACCCGTTTGAGTCCGGTTTGAGCTGGTCAAAACCAGTTTGAGCCGGTCTGGCCTGGATTGATCCTATTTGAGCCGGTCCGGTCATGTTTTAGTCCGGTTTGAGCCAGTCAAAACCGGTTTCAGCCGGTCTGGTTCAGTTTGAGCCGGTCTGGTATGGTTTGAGCCTGTCAAAACCGATTGAAATCGGTCTGGGCCGGTTGGAGTCCGGTTTCAGCCAGTCAAACCCGGTTTGAGCCGGTCTGGCCTGGTTTGATCTGGTCAAAACCCGTATGAGACCGGTTTGAGACGGTGAAAACCGATTTGAGATGTTATGGTCCGGTTTGAGCCGGTTTGACACGTTCTGGTCTGGTGTGAGCCGGTTTGAGCTGGTCTGTTCCTGTTTGAGCCGGTCTGTTCCTGTTTGAGTCCGGTTTGAGTCCGTTTCAGCCGGTCAAAACCGGTTTGAGCCGGTCTAGTCCGGTTTGAGTCCAGTTTGAGCCAGTCAAAATCGATTGGAGACGGTTTGGCCTGGTTTGATCTGGTCAAAACCCGTATGAGAAAGGTTTGAGCTGGTGAAAACCGGTTTGAGATGTTCTGGTCCTGTTTGAGTCCAGTTTGAGCCATTCAAAACCGGTGTGAGCCAGTCTAGTCCGGTTTGAGTTCGGTTTCAGCCGGTCAAAACCGGTTTGAGCCTGTTTGTTCTGGTTTGAGTCCTTTTTGAGCCAGTCAAAACAGGTTTGAGCCGGTCTGGTCCGGTTTGAGTCCGGTTTGAGCCGGTCAAAAGGGGTTTGAGCCGGTCTGGCCTGGTTTGAGTCCGGTTTGAGCAGGTCAAAACCGTTTTGAGCTGGTCTGGTCCGGATAAATACGGTCAAAACCGGTTTTAGTCTGTTTGAGCCGGTCAAAACCGGTTTGAGCCGGTCTGGTCGGGTTTGAGTCCTTTTTGAGCCAGTCAAAACAGGTTTGAGCCGGTCTGGTCCGGTTTGAGTCCGGTTTGAGCCGGTGAAAACCGGTTTGAGCCGGTCTGGCCTGGTTTGAGTCCGGTTTGAGCAGGTCAAAACCGTTTTGAGCTGGTCTGGTCTGGATAAATACGGTCAAAACCGGTTTGAGTCTGTTTGAGCCGGTGAAAACCGGTTTGAGCCGGTCTGGCCTGGTTTGATCTGGTCAAAACCCGTATGAGACCGGTTTGAGACGGTGAAAACCGATTTGAGATGTTATGGTCCGGTTTGAGCCGGTTTGACACGTTCTGGTCTGGTGTGAGCCGGTTTGAGCTGGTCTGTTCCTGTTTGAGCCGGTCTGTTCCTGTTTGAGTCCGGTTTGAACCGTTCAAAACCGGTTTGAGCCGGTCTAGTCCGGTTTGAGTCCAGTTTGAGCCAGTCAAAATCGATTGGAGACGGTTTGGCCTGGTTTGATCTGGTCAAAACCCGTATGAGAAAGGTTTGAGCCGGTGAAAACCGGTTTGAGATGTTCTGGTCCTGTTTGAGTCCAGTTTGAGCCATTCAAAACCGGTGTGAGCCAGTCTAGTCCGGTTTGAGTTCGGTTTCAGCCGGTCAAAACCGGTTTGAGCCTGTTTGTTCTGGTTTGAGTCCTTTTTGAGCCAGTCAAAACAGGTTTGAGCCGGTCTGGTCCGGTTTGAGTCCGGTTTGAGCCGGTCAAAAGGGGTTTGAGCCGGTCTGGCCTGGTTTGAGTCCGGTTTGAGCAGGTCAAAACCGTTTTGAGCTGGTCTGGTCCGGATAAATACGGTCAAAACCGGTTTTAGTCTGTTTGAGCCGGTCAAAACCGGTTTGAGCCGGTCTGGTCGGGTTTGAGTCCTTTTTGAGCCAGTCAAAACAGGTTTGAGCCGGTCTGGTCCGGTTTGAGTCCGGTTTGAGCCGGTGAAAACCGGTTTGAGCCGGTCTGGCCTGGTTTGAGTCCGGTTTGAGCAGGTCAAAACCGTTTTGAGCTGGTCTGGTCTGGATAAATACGGTCAAAACCGGTTTGAGTCGGTTTGAGCCGGTGAAAACCGGTTTGAGCCGGTCTGGTCGGGTTTGAGTCGTGTTTGAGCCGGTCAAAATTGGTTTGAGCCGGTCTGGCCTGGTTTGATTTCGTCAAAACCCGTTTGAGTCCGGTTTGAGCTGGTCAACACCGATTTGAGCCGGTCTGGCATGGATTGATCCGGTTTGAGCTGGTCCGGTCATGTTTTAGTCCGGTTTGAGCCAGTCAAAACCGGTTTCAGCCGGTCTGGTTCAGTTTGAGCCGGTCTGGTACGGTTTGAGCCTGTCAAAACCGATTGAAATCGGTCTGGGCCGGTTGGAGTCCGGTTTCAGCCAGTCAAAACCGGTTTGAGCCGGTCTGGCCTGGTTTGATCTGGTCAAAACCCGTATGAGACCGGTTTGAGCCGGTGAAAACCGGTTTGAGATGTTCTGGTCGGTTTGAGCCGGTTTGAGCCGTTCTGGTCTGGTGTGAGCCGGTTTGAGCTGGTCTGTTCCTGTTTGAGCCGGTCTGTTCCTGTTTGAGTCCGGTTTGAGCCGTTCAAAACCGGTTTGAGCCGGTCCAGTCCCGTTTGAGTCCGGTTTGAGCCAGTCAAAATCGATTGGAGACGGTCTGGCCTGGTTTGATCTGTTCAAAACCCGTATGAGTACGGTTTGAGCCGGTGAAAACTGGTTTGAGATGTTCTGGTCCGGTTTGAGCCAGTTTGAGCCGGTCTGGTCTGGCTTGATCCGGTTTGAGCCGGTCTGTTACTGTTTGAGCCGGTCTGTTCCTGTTTGAGTCCAGTTTGAGCCATTCAAAACCGGTGTGAGCCGGTCTACTCCGGTTTGAGTCCGGTTTCAGCCGGTCAAAATCGGTTTTAGCCTGTTTGTTCCGGTTTGAGTCCGTTTTGAGCCAGTCAAAACAGGTTTGAGCCGGTCTGGTCCGGTTTGAGTCCCGTTTGAGCCAGTCACAATCGATTGGAGACGGTCTGGCCTGGTTTGATCTGGTCAAAAATCGTATGAATACGGTTTGAGCGGGTGAAAACCGGTTTGAGGTGTTCTGGTCTGGTTTGAGCCCGTTTGAGCCGGTCTGGTCTGGCTCAAGCCGGTTTCAGCCAGTCTGTTACTGTTTGAGCCGGTCTGTTCCTGTTTGAGTCCAGTTTGAGCCATTCAAAACCGGTGTGAGCCGGTCTAGTCCGGTTTGAGTCCGGTTTCAGCCGGTCAAAACCGGTTTGAGCCGTTTGAGCCGGTCAAAACCGTTTTGAGCCGGTCAAAATCGGTTTGAGCCGGTTTGAGTCCGGTTTCAGCCAGTCAAAACCGGTTTGAGCCGGTCTGGCCTGGTTTGATCTGGTCAAAACCCGTATGAGACCGGTTTGAGCCGGTGAAAACCGGTTTGAGATGTTCTGGTCGGTTTGAGCCGGTTTGAGCCGTTCTGGTCTGGTGTGAGCCGGTTTGAGCTGGTCTGTTCCTGTTTGAGCCGGTCTGTTCCTGTTTGAGTCGGTTTGAGCCGTTCAAAACCGGTTTGAGCCGGTCTAGTCCGGTTTGAGTCCGGTTTGAGCCAGTCAAAATCGATTGGAGCGGTCTGGCCTGGTTTGATCTGTTCAAAACCCGTATGAGACCGGTTTGAGCCGGTGAAAACTGGTTTGAGATGTTCTGGTCGGTTTGAGCCAGTTTGAGCCGGTCTGGTCTGGCTTGATCCGGTTTGAGCCGGTCTGTTACTGTTTGAGCCGGTCTGTTCCTGTTTGAGTCAGTTTGAGCCATTCAAAACCGGTGTGAGCGGTCTAGTCCGGTTTGAGTCGGTTTCAGCCGGTCAAAATCGGTTTCAGCCGGTCTGGTTCGGTTTGAGCCGGTTTGAGCCAGTCAAAACAGGTTTGAGCCGGTCTGGTCGGTTTGAGTCCAGTTTGAGCCAGTCACAATCGATTGGAGACGGTCTGGCCTGGTTTGATCTGGTCAAAAATCGTATGAATACGGTTTGAGCGGGTGAAAACCGGTTTGAGGTGTTCTGGTCTGGTTTGAGCCCGTTTGAGCCGGTCTGGTCTGGCTTGAGCCGGTTTGAGCCAGTCAAAAAGGTTTGAGCCGGTCTGTTACTGTTTGAGCCGGTCTGTTCCTGTTTGAGTCCAGTTTGAGCCATTCAAAACCGGTGTGAGCGGTCTAGTCGGTTTGAGTCCGGTTTCAGCCGGTCAAATCCGGTTTGAGCCTGTTTGTTCCGGTTTGAGTCCTTTTTGAGCCAGTCAAAAAAGGTTTGAGCCGGTCAGGTACCGTTTGAGTCCGGTTTGAGCCGGTCAAAACCGGTTTGAGCCGGTCTGGCCTGGTTTGAGTCCAGTTTGAGCAGGTCAAAACCGTTTTGAACTGGTCTGGTCCAGATAAATACGGTCAAAACCGGTTTGAGCCGGTCTGGTCGGGTTTGAGTCCAGTTTGAGCCGGTCAAAATTGTTTTGAGCCTGTCTGGCCTGGTTTGATTTGGTCAAAACCCGTTTGAGTCCGGTTTGAGCTGGTCAAAACCGGTTTGAGCCGGTCTGGCCTGGATTGATCCGGTTTGAGCCGGTCCGGTCATGTTTTAGTCCGGTTTGAGCCAGTCAAAATCGGTTTCAGCCGGTCTGGTTCAGTTTGAGCCGGTCTGGTCTGGTTTGAGCCTGTCAAAACCGATTGAAACCGGTCTGGGCCTGTTTGAGTCCGGTTTCAGCCAGTCAAAACCGGTTTGAGCCGGTCTGGCCTGGTTTGATCTGGTCAAAACCCATATGAGACCGGTTTGAGCCGGTGAAAACCGGTTTGAGATGTTCTGGTCCGGTTTGAGCCGGTTTGAGCCGTTCTGGCCTGGTGTGAGCCGGTTTGAGCTGGTCTGTTCCTGTTTGAGCCGGTCTGTTCCTGTTTGAGTCCAGATTGAGCCATTCAAAACCGGTGTGAGCCGGTCTAGTCCGGTTTGTGTCCGGTTTCAGCTGGTCAAATCTGGTTTGAGCCTGTTTGTTCCGGTTTGAGTCCTTTTTGAGCCAGTCAAAAAAGGTTTGAGCCGGTCTGGTCCAGTTTGAGTCCGGTTTGAGCCGGTCAAAACTGGTTTGAGCCGGTCTGGCCTGGTTTGAGTCCAGTTTGAGCAGGTCAAAACCTTTTTGAACTGGGCTGGTCCGGATAAATACGGTCAAAACCGGTTTGAGTCTGTTTGAGCCGGTCAAAACCGGTTTGAGCCGTTCTGATCGTGTTTGAGTCCTTTTTGAGCCAGTCAAAACAGGTTTGAGCTGGTCTGGTCCGGTTTGAGTCCGGTTTGAGCCGGTCAAAAGCAGTTTGAGCCGTTCTGGCCTGGTATGAGTCCAGTTTGAGCAGTTCAAAACCGTTTTGAGCTGGTCTGGTCCGGATAAATACGGTCAAAACTGGTTTGAGTCTGTTTGACCCGGTCAAAACCGGTTTGAGCCCGTCTGGTCGGGTTTGAGTCCAGTTTGAGCCGGTCAAAATTGTTTTGAGCCGGTCGGGCCTGGTTTGATTTGGTCAAAACCAGTTTGAGTCCGGTTTGAGCAGGTCAAAACCGGATTGAGCCGGTCTGGCCTGGATTGATCCGGTTTGAGCCGGTCCAGTCATGTTTTAGTCCGGTTTGAGCCAGTCAAAACCGGTTTCATCCGGTCTGGTTCAGTTTGATCCGGTCTGTTCCGGTTTGAGCCTGTCAAAACCGATTGAAATCGGTCTGGGCCGGTTGGAGTCCGGTTTCAGCCAGTCAATACCGGTTTGAGCCGGTCTGGCCTGGTTTGATCTGTCAAAACCCGTATGAGACCGGTTTGAGCCTGTGAAAACCGGTTTGAGATGTTCTGGTTCTTTTTGAGCCGGTTTGACACGTTCTGGTCTGGTGTGAGCCGGTTTGAGCTGGTCTGCTCCTGTTTGAGCCGGTCTGTTCCTGTTTGAGTCCAGTTTGAGCCGTTCAAAACCGGTTTGAGCCCGTCTAGTCTGGTTTGAGTCCGGTTTGAGCCAGTCAAAATCGATTGGAGACGGTCTGGCCTGGTTTGATCTGGTCTAAACCCGTATGAGTACGGTTTGAGCAGGTGAAAACCGGTTTGAGATGTTCTGGTCCGGTTTGAGCCAGTTTGAGCCGGTCTGGTCTGGCTTGAGCCGGTTTGAGCCGGTCTGTTACTGTTTGAGCTGGTCTGTTCCTGTTTGAGTCCAGTTTGAGCCATTCAAAACGAGTGTGAGCCGGTCTAGTCCGGTTTGAGTCCGGTTTCAGCCGGTCAAAACCGGTTTGAGCCTGTTTGTTCCGGTTTGAGTCCTTTTTGAGCCAGTCAAAACAGGTTTGAGCCGGTCTGGTCCAGTTTGTGTCCGGTTTGAGCTGGTCAAAACCGGTTGGAGCCAGTCTGGCCTGGTTTGAGTCTGGTTTGAGCAGGTCAAAACCGTTTTAAGCTGATCTGGTCCGGATAAATACGGTCAAAACCGGATTGAGTCTGTTTGAGCCGGTCAAAACTGGTTTGAGCCGGTCTGGTCGGGTTTGAGTCCAGTTTGAGCCAGTCAAAATTGGTTTGAGCCGGTCTGGCCTGGTTTGATTTGGTCAAAACCCGTTTGAGTCCGGTTTGAGCCGGTCAAAACCGGTTTGAGCCAGTCTGGTCCGGTTTGAGTTCGGTTTGAGCCAGTCAAAATCGATTGGAGACGGTCTGGCCTGGTTTGATCTGGTCAAAACCCGTATGAGTACGGTTTTAGCCGGTGAAAACCGGTTTGAGATGTTCTGGTCCGGTTTGAGCCAGTTTGAGCCGGTCTGGTCTGGCTTGAGCCGGTTTGAGCCGGTCTGTTACTGTTTGAGCCGGTCTGTTCCTGTTTGAGTCCAGTTTGAGCCATTCAAAACCGGTGTGAAACGGTCTAGTCGGGTTTGAGCCCGGTTTCAGCCGGTCAAAACCGGTTTGAGCCTGTTTGTTGCGGTTTGAGTCCTTCTTGAGCCAGTCAAAACAGGTTTGAGCCAGTCTGGTCCGGTTTGAGTCCGGTTTGAGCCAGTCAAAATCGATTGGAGACGGTCTGGCCTGGTTTGATCTGGTCAAAAATCGTATGAATACGGTTTGCGCTGGTGAAAACCGGTTTGAGGTGTTCTGGTCAGGTTTGAGCCAGTTTGAGCCGGTCTCGTCTGGCTTGAGCCGGTTTGAGCCAGTCTGTTACTGTTTGAACCGGTCTCTTCCTGTTTGAGTCCAGTTTGAGCCATTCAAAACCGGTGTGAGCCGGTCTAGTCCGGTTTGAGTCTGGTTTCAGCTGGTCAAATCCGGTTTGAGCCTGTTTGTTCCGGTTAGAGTCCTTTTTGAGCCAGTCAAAACAGGTTTGAGCCGGTCTGGTCCGGTTTGAGTTCGGTTTGAGCCGGTCAAAACCGGTTTGAGCCGGTCTGGCCTGGTTTGAGTCCAGTTTGAGCAGGTCAAAACCGTTTTGAACTGGGCTGGTACGGATAAATACGTTCAAAACCGGTTTGAGTCTGTTTGAGCCGGTCAAAACCGGTTTGAGCCGGTCTGGTCGGGTTTGAGTCCAGTTTGAGCTGGTCAAAATTGTTTTGAGCTGGTCTGGCCTGGGTTGATTTGGTCAAAACCCGTTTGAGTCCGGTTTGAGCTGGTCAAAACCGGTTTGAGCCGGTCTGGCCTGGTTTGATCTGGTCAAAACCCGTATGAGACCGGTTTGAGCCGGTGAAACCCGGTTTGAGATGTTCTGGTCGGTTTGAGCCGGTTTGAGCCGTTCTGGTCTGGTGTGAGCCGGTTTGAGCTGCTCTGTTCCTGTTTGAGCCGGTCTGTTCCTGTTTGAGTCCGGTTTGAGCCGTTCAAAACCGGTTTGAGCCGGTCCGGTCCCGTTTGAGTCCGGTTTGAGCCAGTCAAAATCGATTGGAGACGGTCTGGCCTGGTTTGATCTGGTCAATACCCGTATGAGTACGGTTTGAGCCGGTGAAAACCGGTTTGAGATGTTCTGGTCCGGTTTGAGCCAGTTTGAGCCGGTCTGGTGTGGTGTGAGCCTGTTTGAGCCGGTCTGTTACTGTTTGAGCTGGTCTGTTCCTGTTTGAGTCCAGTTTGAGCCATTCAAAACCGGTGTGAGCCGGTCTAGTCCGGTTTGAGTCCGGTTTCAGCCGGTCAAAACCGGTTTGAGCCTGTTTGTTCCGGTTTGAGTCCTTTTTGAGCCAGTCAAAACAGGTTTGAGCCGGTCTGGTCCGGTTTGAGTCCGGTTTGAGCCGGTCAAAAGGGGTTTGAGCCGGTCTGGCCTGGTTTGAGTCCGGTTTGAGCAGGTCAAAACCGTTTTGAGCTGGTCTGGTCCGGATAAATACGGTCAAAACCGGTTTGAGTCTGTTTGAGCCGGTGAAAACCGGTTTGAGCCGGTCTGGTCGGGTTTGAGTCCTTTTTGAGCCAGTCAAAACAGGTTTGAGCCGGTCTGGTCCGGTTTGAGTCCGGTTTGAGCCGGTCAAAACCAGTTTGAGCCGGTCTGGCCTGGTTTGAGTCCAGTTTGAGCAGGTCAAAACCGTTTTGAGCTGGTCTGGTCCGGATAAATACGGTCAAAACCGGTTTGAGTCTGTTTGAGGCGGTCAAAACCGGTTTGAGCCGGTCTGTTCGGGTTTGAGTCCAGTTTGAGCCGGTCAAAATTGGTCTGAGCCGGTCTGGCCTGGTTTCATTTGGTCAAAACCCGTTTGAGTCCGGTTTGAGCTGGTCAAAACCGGTTTGAGCCGGTCTGTTCCTGTTTGAGTCCGGTTTGAGCCGTTCAAAACCGGTTTGAGCCGGTCTAGTCTGGTTTGAGTCCGGTTTGAGCCAGTCAAAATCGATTGGAGACGGTCTGGCCTGGTTTGATCTGGTCAAAACCCGTATGAGTACGGTTTGAGCCGGTGAAAACCGGTTTGAGATGTTCTGGTCCGGTTTGAGCCAGTTTGAGCTGGTCTGGTCTGGCTTGAGCCGGTTTGAGCCGGTCTGTTTCTGTTTGAGCCAGTCTGTTCCTGTTTGAGTCCAGTTTGAGCCATTCAAAAGCGGTGTTAGTCGGTCTAGTCTGGTTTGAGTCCGGTTTCAGCCGGTCTGAGCCGGTCTGGTCAGGTTTGAGTCCGGTTTGAGCTGCTCAAAACCGTTTGGAGCCAGTCTGGCCTGGTTTGAGTCTGGTTTGAGCAGGTCAAAACCGTTTTAAGCTGATCTGGTCCGGATAAATACGGTCAAAACCGGATTGAGTCTGTTTGAGCCGTTCAAAACTGGTTTGAGCCGGTCTGGTCGGGTTTGAGTCCAGTTGGAGCCGGTCAAAATTGGTTTGAGCCGGTCTGGCCTGGTTTGATTTGGTCAAAACCCGTTTGAGTCCGGTTTGGGCTGGTCAAAACCGGTTTGAGCCGGTCTGGCCTGGATTGATCCGGTTTGAGCCGGTCCGGTCATGTTTTAGTCCTGTTTGAGCCAGTCAAAACCGGTTTCATCCGGTCTGGTTCAGTTTGAGCCGTTCAGGTCTGGTTTGAGCCTGTCAACACCGATTGAAACCGGTCTGGGCCGGTTTGAGTCCGGTTTCAGCCGGTCAAAACCGGTTTGAGCCGGTCTGGCCTGGTTTGATCTGGTCAAAACCCGTATGAGGCCGGTTTGAGCCGGTGAAAACCGGTTTCAGATGTTCTGGTCCGGTTTGAGCCGGTTTGAGCCGTTCTGCTCTGGTGTGAGCCGGTTTGAGCTGGTCTCTTCCTGTTTGAGCCAGTCTGTTCCTGTTTGAGTCCGGTTTGAGCCGTTCAAAACCGGTTTGAGCCGGTCTAGTCCGGTTTGAGTCCGGTTTGAGCCAGTCAAAATCGATTGGAGACGGTCTGGCCTGGTTTGATCTGGTCAAAACCCGTATGAGTACGGTTTGAGCCGGTGAAAACTGGTTTGAGCCGGTCTGGCCGGGTTTGAGTCCAGTTTGAGCCGGTCAAAATTGGTTTGAGCCGGTCTGGCCTGGTTTGATTTGGTCAAAACCCGTTTGAGTCCGGTTTGAGCCGGTTTGAGCTGATCAAAACCGGTTTGAGCCGGTCTGGCCTGGATTGATCCGGTTTGAGCCGGTCCGGTCATGTTTTAGTCCGGTTTGAGCCAGTCAAAACCGGTTTCAGCCGGTCTGCTTCGGTTTGAGCCGGTCTGGTCCGGTTTGAGCCTGTCAAAACCGATTGAAACCGGTCTGGGCCGATTTGGTCCGGTTTCAGCCGGTCAAAACCGGTCTGAGCCGTCTGGCCTGGATTGATCTGGTCAAAACCCGTATGAGACCGGTTTGAGCCGGTGAAAACCGGTTTGAGATTTTCTGGTCCGGTGTGAGCCGGTTTGAGCCGTTCTGCTCTGGTGTGAGCCGGTTTGAGCTGGTCTCTTCCTGTTTGAGCCGTTCTGTTCCTGTTTGAGTCTGGTTTGAGCCGTTCAAAACCGGTTTGAGCTGGTCTGGTCTGGTTTGAGTCCGGTTTGAGCCAGACAAAATCGATTGGAGACGGTCTGGCCTGGTTTGATCTGGTCAAAACCCGTATAAGTACGGTTTGAGCCGGTGAAAACCGGTTTGAGATGTTCTGGTCCTGTTTGAGTCCAGTTTGAGCCATTCAAAACCGGTGTGAGCCGGTCTAGTCCGGTTTGAGTCCGGTTTCAGCCGGTCAAAACCGGTTTGAGCCTGTTTGTTCGGTTTGAGTCCTTCTTGAGCCAGTCAAAACAGGTTTGAGCCGGTCTGGTCTGGTTTGAGTCCGGTTTGAGCCAGCCAAAATCGATTGGAGACGATCTGGCCTGGTTTGATCTAGTCAAAACACGTATGAGTACGGTTTGAGCCGGTGAAAACCGGTTTGAGCCGGTCTGGTCGGGTTTGAGTCCAGTTTGAGCTGGTCAAAATTGGTTTGAGCCAGTCTGGCCTGGTTTGATTTGGTCAAAACCCGTTTGAGTCCAGTTTGAGCTGGTCAAAACCGGTTTGAGCCGGTCTGGCCTGGATTGATCCGGTTTGAGCCGGTCCGGTCATGTTTTAGTCGGGTTTGAGCCAGTCAAAACCGGTTTCAGCCGGTCTGGTTCGGTTTGAGCCGGTCTGGTATGGTTTCAGCCTGTCAAAACCGATTGAAACCGGTCTGGGCCGGTTTGAGTCCGGTTTCAGCCGGTCAAAACCGGTCTGAGACGGTCTGGCCTGGTTTTATCTGGTCAAAACCCGTATGAGACCAGTTTGAGCCGGTGAAAACCGGTTTCAGATATTCTGGTCTGGTGTGAGCCGGTTTGAGCCGTTCTGTTCTATTGTGAGCCGGTTTGAGCTGGTCTCTTCCTGTTTGAGCCGGTCTGTTCCTGTTTGAGTCCGGTTTGAGCCGTTCAAAACCGGTTTGAGCTGGTCTGGTCCGGTTTGAGTCCGGTTTGAGCCAGTCAAAATCGATTGGAGACGGTCTGGCCTGGTTTGATCTGGTCAAAACCCGTATGAGTACGGTTTGAGCCGGTGAAAACCGGTTTGAGATGTTCTGGTCCTGTTTGAGTCCAGTTTGAGCCATTCAAAACCGGTGTGAGCCGGTCTAGTCCGGTTTGAGTCCGGTTTCAGCCGGTCAAAACCGGTTTGAGCCTGTTTGTTCCGGTTTGAGTCCTTTTTGAGCCAGTCAAAACAGGTTTGAGCCGGTCTGGTCCGGTTTGAGTCCGGTTTGAGCCAGTCAAAATCGATTGGAGACGGTCTGGCCTGGTTTGATCTGGTCAAAACCCGTATGAGTACGGTTTGAGCCGGTGAAAACCGGTTTGAGATGTTCTGGTCCGGTTTGAGCCAGTTTGAGCCGGTCTGGTCTGGCTTGAGCCGGTTTGAGCCGGTCTGTTACTGTTTGAGCCGGTCTGTTCCTGTTTGAGTCCAGTTTGAGCCGTCAAAACCGGTTTGAGCCGTTCTGGTCTGGTTTGAGTCCAGTTTGAGCCGGTCAAAACCGGTTTGAGCCGGTCTGGCCTGGTTTGAGTCCGTTTCAGCCAGTCAAAACCGGTTTGAGTCCGGTTTGAGCCGGTGAAAACTGGTTTGAGCCTGTCTGGTCGGGTTTGAGTCCAGTTTGAGCCGGTCAAAATTGTTTTGAGCTGGTCTGGCCTGGTTTGATTTGGTCAAAACCCGTTTGAGTCCGGTTTGAGCTGGTCAAAACCGGTTTGAGCCGGTCTGGCCTGGATTGATCCTGTTTGAGCCGGTCCGGTCATGTTTTAGTCCGCTTTGAACCAGTCAAAAGCGGTTTCAGCCGGTCTGGTTCGCTTTGAGCCGGTCTGGTCTGGTTTGAGCCTGTCAAAACCAATTGAAACCGGTCTGGGCCTGTTTGAGTCCGGTTTCAGCCAGTCAAAACCGGTTTGAGCCGGTCAGGTCAGGTTTGAGCCTGTCAAAACCGATTGAAACCGGTCTGGGCCGGTTGGAGTCCGGTATCAGCCGGTCAAAACCGGTTTGAGCCGGTCTGGCCTGGTTTGATCTGGTCAAAACCCGTATGAGACCAGTTTGAGCCGGTGAAAACCGGTTTGAGATGTTCTGGTCCGGTGTGAGCCGGTTTGAGCCGTTCTGCTCTGGTGTGAGCCGGTTTGAGCTGGTCTGTTCCTGTTTGAGCCGGTCTGTTCCTGTTTGAGTCCGGTTTGAGCCGTTCAAAACCGGTTTGAGCTGGTCTGGTCCGGTTTGAGTCCTTTTTGAGCCAGTCAAAACAGGTTGGAGCCAGTCTGGTCTGGTTTGAGTCATTTTTGAGCCAGTCAAAACTGGTTTGAGCCGGTCCGTTCCTGTTTGAGTCCAGTTTGAGCCATTCAAAACCGGTGTGAGCCGGTCTAGTCCGGTTTGAGTCCGGTTTCAGCCGGTCAAAACCGGTTTGAGCCTGTTTGTTCCGGTTTGAGTCCTTTTTGAGCCAGTCAAAACAGGTTTGAGCCGGTCTGGTCCGGTTTGAGTCCGGTTTGAGCCGGTCAAAAGGGATTTGAGCCGGTCTGGCGTGGTTTGAGTCCAGTTTGAGCAGGTCAAAACCGTTTTGAGCTGGTCCGGTCCGGATAAATACGGTCAAAACCGGTTTGAGTCTGTTTGAGCCGGTCAAAACCGGTTTGAGCCGGTCTGGTCGGGTTTGAGTCCTTTTTGAGCCAGTCAAACCAGGTTTGATCCGGTCTGGTCCGGTTTGAGTCCGGTTTGAGCCGGTCAAAACCGGTTTGAGCCGGTCTGGCCTGGTTTGAGTCCGGTTTGAGCAGGTCAAAACCGTTTTGAGCTGGTCTGGTCCGGATAAATACGGTCAAAACCGGTTTGAGTCTGTTTGAGCCGGTCAAAACCGGTTTGAGCCGGTCTGGTCGGGTTTGAGTCCTTTTTGAGCCAGTCAAACCAGGTTTGATCCGGTCTGGTCCGGTTTGAGTCCGGTTTGAGCCGGTCAAAACCGGTTTGAGCCGGTCTGGCCTGGTTTGAGTCCGGTTTGAGCAGGTCAAAACCGTTTTGAGCTGGTCTGGTCCGGATAAATACGGTCAAAACCGGTTTGAGTCTGTTTGAGCCGGTGAAAACCGGTTTGAGCCGGTCTGGTCGGGTTTGAGTCCTTTTTGAGCCAGTCAAAACAGGTTTGAGCCGGTCTGGTCCGGTTTGAGTCCGGTTTGAGCCGGTCAAAACCAGTTTGAGCCGGTCTGGCCTGGTTTGAGTCCAGTTTGAGCAGGTCAAAACCGTTTTGAGCTGGTCTGGTCCGGATAAATACGGTCAAAACCGGTTTGAGTCTGTTTGAGCTGGTCAAAACCGGTTTGAGCCGGTCTGGTCGTGTTTGAGTCCAGTTTGAGCCGTCAAAACCGGTTTGAGCCGGTCTGGCCTGGTTTGATTTGGTCAAAACCCGTTTGAGTCCGGTTTGAGCTGGTCAAAACCGGTTTGAGCCGGTCTGGCCTCGATTGATCCGGTTTGAGCCGGTCCGGTCATGTTTTAGTCCGGTTTGAGTCCTTGAGCCAGTCAAAATCGATTGGAGACGGTCTGGCCTGGTTTGATTTGGTCAAAACCGTTTTGAGCTGGTCTGGTCCGATAAATACGGTCAAAACCGGTTTGAGCCAGTTTGAGCCATTCAAAACCGGTTTGAGCCGGTCAAAATTGGTTTGAGCCGGTGAAAACCGGTTTGAGATGTTCTGGTCCTGTTTGAGTCCGTTTGAGCCAGTCAAAACAGGTTTGAGCCGGTCAAAATTGGTTTGAGCCGGTCTAGTCGGTTTGAGCCAGTTTGAGCCAGTCAAAACCGGTTTGAGCCATTCAAAACCGGTTTGAGCTGGTCTGGTCCGATAAATACGGTCAAAACCGGTTTGAGCCATTCAAAACCGGTTTGAGCAGGTCAAAACCGTTTTGAGCCGGTCAAAACCAGTTTGAGCCGGTGAAAACCGGTTTGAGTCTGGTTTGAGTCCAGTTTGAGCCAGTCAAAACAGGTTTGAGCCAGTCAAAACCGGTTTGAGCTGTCAAAACCGGTTTCAGCCGGTCAAAACCGGTTTGAGCCAGTCAAAACTGGTTTGAGCCGGTTTGAGCCAGTCAAAACCGTTTTGAGCTGGTCAAAACCGGTTTGAGCCAGTCAAAACCGGTTTGAGCCGGTTTGAGCTGTCAAAACCGGTTTGAGTCTGGTTTGAGCTGGTGAAAACCGGTTTGAGCCAGTTTGAGCCAGTCAAAACAGGTTTGAGCCGGTCAAAACCGGTTTGAGCCATTCAAAACCGGTTTGAGTCTGGTTTGAGCCAGTCAAAACTGGTTTGAGCCGGTTTGAGCCAGTTTGAGCCAGTCAAAACAGGTTTGAGCCAGTCAAAACAGGTTTGAGCCAGTCAAAACCGGTTTGAGTCTGGTTTGAGCCAGTCAAAACAGGTTTGAGCCGGTCAAAACCAGTTTGAGCCGGTTTGAGCCATTCAAAACCGGTTTGAGTCTGTTTGAGCCAGTCTGTTCCTGTTTGAGTCAGTTTGAGCCATTCAAAACCGGTTTGAGCCAGTCAAAATCGA
>JAKFHT010001021.1:0-40355 GCA_023783455.1 Erythrocebus patas
CCCTTGTTCCACTCAGTACATACAGTCCACCTCCTCCATATTTACTGAGTGTTGACAGAATGGATAACCTTTTACAGAGAAGTCCTTTGCCTCCAACATTAAATGACATGTTTGCTCAAACAAAAGCAAATTCATGGAGCCTCACTGCAAACAGGCCATGGCTGTATCCCTCATGAGGTTGTTCCTGAAGTCTTTGTTTACTATGTCTGCCTGTCTCACATCCCTCTGTGATTACAGCCACACCTATCAACGTCTGTGTTACGATCAATCATTTTTTCTCTCTGTGCTCTCCTAGGGAATCCAATGCAATCAACCCCACCAAAACGGTGACATTTCAGCACTTTGGTCCTTGCTGGGGAGCAAATAAGATGTTTGATTTCTGCTGATAAAATAAAATTGGCAACCATGAGACCTAAGAGATTCTGAGAAATGTCATGGACTTCATAACTTCTTTCAATAAAAGTCAAATCATGCATTATTTTCTTGACTGCATTTCAGGGAGTAAGAACCGAGAATTTTGCTAAATGTGTGTGTGTGTGTGTGTGTGTGTGTGTGTATAGCTATCTGTATTTATGCACACAGACACCCATATCTTCAAGACATTTACATATCTTCAGGAAATAGTGACTTCCCTGAAGATATGTAAATTGCATATATATATATATTTTCTTATCCTTTGAGAAATGCCTACTGCTTTTTCTTTCACTCCTCAAATAAATCTCCTTTAAATTTCATAATTTGCAATGTAAGATGTGCATAATACTCTGTTTCGTAATCCTTAAAGTGCATAAATCCACTTTCTGTCAATATCAGTAATGAGTCAGCAATAAGTGCTTATCAGAAAAAACAATTATGTAATGGCCGTCTTTGTCTCTTTTGATCTTTGATGGTTTATAGTCTGCTTTATCAGAGACTAAGACTGCAACTGCTGCTTTTTTTTTGTTCTCCATTTGCTGATAGATCTTCCCCATCCTTTTATTTTGAGCCTATGTGTTTCTCTGCCTGTGTGATGGGTCTCCTGAATACAGCAAACTGATGGGTCATGACTCTTTATCCAATTTGCCATTCTGTGTCTTTTAATTGAAACAGTTAGTCCATTAACATTTAAGGTTCATATCATTATGTGTGATCTTGATCCTGTCATTTTCACAAAATCCCATATTTCTTGGAGCCTTTGTTCATTTCTTTTTCTTTTTTTTTCTCTAGAATTCTCTTCTCGCTTCATTTCATTCATTTGATCTTCAATCATTGATACTCTTTCTTCCAGTTGATCAAGTCTGTTACTGAAGTTTGTGCATTTGTCACGTATATCTCATGTCATGGTTTTTATCTCTGTCAGTTCGTTTATGGCCTTCTCTGCATTGATAACTCTAGTTATCCATTCTTCCATTCTTCTTTCAAGATTTTTAGTTTCTTTGCATTGGGTACATAGTTCCTCCTTTAGCTCCGAGAAGTTTGATCGACAGAAGGCTTCTCCTCACAACTTATCAAAGTCATTCTCCATCCAGCTTTGATCCGTTGCTGGCGATGAGCTGTGTTCCTTTGGAGGGGAGATGCGCTCTGATTTTTGAATTTCAGCTTTTCTGCCCTGCTTTTCCCCATCTTTGTGGTTTTATCTGCCTTTGGTCTTTGATGATGGTGATGTACTGATGGGGTTTTGGTGTGGGTGTCCTTTCTGTTTGTTAGTTTTCCTTCTAACAGTCAGGACCCTCAGCTGTAGGTCTGTTGGAGTTGCTTGAGGTCCTCCAGACCCTGTTTGCCTGGGTATCAGCAGCAGAGGCTGCAGAAGATAGAATATTGCTGAACAGCAGTGCTGCTGTCTGATTCTTGCTCTGGAAGCTTCGTCTCAGGGTGTACCCACCGTGTGAGGTGTGAGGTGTCAGTCTGCACCTAGTGGGGATGTCTCCCAGTTAGGCTACTCAGGGTCAGGGACCCACTTGAGCAGGCAGTCTGTCCATTCTCAGATCTCAACCTCCATGCTGGGAGATCCACTGCTCTCTTCAAAGCTGTCAGACAGGGTCATTTACATCTGCAGAGGTTTCTGCTGCTTTTGTTTAGCTATGCCCTGTCCCCAGAGGTGGAGTCTACAGAGACAGGCAGGCCTCCTTGAGCTGCAGTGGGCTCCACCCAGTTTGAGCTTCCTGGCTTTGTTTACCTACTTAAGCCTCAGCAATGGCAGGTGCCCCCTCCCCAGCCTCGCTGCTGCTGCCTTGCAGTTAGATCTCAGACTGCTGTGCTAGCAATGAGGAGGCTCCGTGGGCATGGGACCTCCAGGCCAGGTGTGGTATATAATCTCCTAGTGTGCCGTTTGCTAAGACCCTTGGTAAAGTGCAGTATTAGGGTGGTAGTTACCCAATTTTCCAGGTGTTGTGTGTCTCAGTTTCCTTTGGCTCGGAAAAAGGATTCTCTTCCCCCTCACACTTCCCAGGTGAGGTGATGCCTTGCCGTGCTTCAGCTGTGGCTTTTTGGGCTTCACCAGCTGACCAGCACCGATTGTCTGGCACTCCCCAGTGAGATGAACCTGTTACCTCAGTTGAAAATGCAGAAATCACCTGTCTTCTGTGTCGCTCACACTGGGAGATAGAGGCTGGAGCTCTTCCTATTCAGCCATCTTGCTCTCGACCCGCCATATTCTTCTTACTGCAGACAGCCTATGATTGGACACACAAGTAGGGAAGATATCACTAAATTCTTTTCCTAGCAAGGATTATTAATATTAAGACCCTGGGAAAGGAATGCATTCCTGGGGTGAGTTCTATAAATGGTCACTCTGGGAATGTCTGTCCTATGAGGTTGAGATAAGGACTGAGGTACGTCTTGGTCTCCCGCAGTACCCTCAGGCTTAATAGGATTGGGAAACTCCATCTTGATAAATTTTTGGTCACACTGGTTCTCTGCTCTCAAGCCCTGTTTTCTGTTAAGATATTTATCAAGTCAATAGGTGCACCACTGAATATAGACCCTTATCAGGAGTTTCTGCCTTTTGCCCTTTGTTCTGTTTCCTCAGAAACAGACCACAGCTTACTGTAGCTTCAACATCCTGGACTCAAAGGATATACCCACCTCAGCCTCCTGATTAGCTGGGACTGTAGGCAAACACCACCATGCCCAGATAATTTTGTTTGTTGGTTTATTTCCTGCTGTAGAGATGGGATCTCAGGATTTTGGCCAGGTTGATCTCAAACAACTAGGCTCAAGTGATCCACCCACGTCAGGGATTTCAGGTATGGGATACTGTGTCCAACTATCTCTCATTCTGGTGGGCAGTAGAAGATGGAGCAGTTTAACAGGCCAGTAGGCAACAACCTGCTCAAGTGAGGTCCACCCTTCCCTAAGAAGTAAAGGGAGGCTTCTGTTTCCAAATCTCTATAGGGATCAGGAGGGGATAATGGTCATCCTCTTGTATGTGTTAGGCACACAGGGTTCTGCCAGGGAACAGTTGGGTCAATACACTCAGGAAGATGCCCACAGAAGAACCACTCCAAGCAGCAAGGTGAAAATCTCCACGAGGCCATGCACTAGAGAGCTCTACCAATGTGGGGCACTAGGGACTGGTCCTAAAGCCTTCTCCTAGGTGTTGCCCAGAAAACTTCCCCAAAGGTTCAGTCCAGGACCCTAGCCTACTCCCTCCTTTTATATCTTCAGTGAGGTTTCTGAATACCAAAGGGATCAAGGCCATAAGGTTTTATCCCTGGCATCTTCCAAAATATGTTTTCTAATTTGCAACTAATGACCAGCAGATTTTTCTCCAGCTTGCTTTTGTATTATCAGATTATTGAACTGTGCATCCAATCTGGGTATATCTTAGAGCTGACATATCCCAGAGATTTTCAAACCCTGTTCTGAGCACCACTTGGCCTAGGGGTGAGGGGTGGAGACTGTTAATGATAGAGGTGGAGACTATGAATGATAGTGCTTTCTGGCTGGGCCCGGTGGCTCAAGTCTGTAATCTCAGCATTTTTGGAGGCTGAGGTGGGTGGATCACGAAGTCAGGAGATTGAGACAGACCATCCTGACTAACACAGTGAAACCCCGTCTCTACTAAAAATACAAAAAAATTAGCCAGATGTAGTGGCGGGCCCCTGTAGTCCCAACTACTCTGGAGGCTGAGGCAGGAGAATGGTGTGAACCTGGGAGGCAGAGCTTACAGTGAGCTGAGATCACGCTACTGCACTCCACTGTGGGCGACAGAGCTAGACTCCGTCTCAAAAAACAACAAAAAAAAGTGCTTTCTGATTGTTTTATGGTTTGCTCTTGCATACATTGCTCAGAATCTTATGGATTCCTGTCATTCTTGTTTCTAAACTATTGCAATTTCAGCCACAGTTTTATTTGAAGACTCAAGATCCATGCAGCTTTCTCATTTGACATTATGTAGAAAAAGCTCATCTGAGATTACTGAATTGGTGAGGAGGCACTAACTAAAATCCAGATGTTATAGTTTGCTCCACAATCATCCCCTTTACATTTGTGTGCAGGATTACACTGCTGTTTGAAGGTAAAACAAACCCACCCTTCCTCCAGGTAAATAACTTTAGGATGCATTATCCTTTTCAGAGAATGCTCTTCACAATAGTAATGGCATTGAATCAGTCTAAATGCCCATTAATTACAGACTGCATGAAGAAAATGCGGTACATACACACCATGAAACACTATAAAGCCATAAAAAAAATGAGAACATGTTTTTTGCAGGGACATATATGGAGCTGGAAGCCATTATCCTTAGCAAACTAATACAAGAACAGAAATCCAAATGCTGCATATTCTGTCTTATAAGTGAGAGCTAATGATGAGAACCCACGGAAACATAGAAGGGAACAACACACATTGGGGCCTATCAGAGGATGCAGGGTGGGAAAAGGGAGAGTGTCCGGAAAAATAACTAATGGAAATACCTGGATGATGAAATAATCTGCGCAGCAAACCCCCATGATACACATTTTCCTGTGTAAGAAACCTGCACATGTATCCCTGAACTTAAAAGTTGAAAAAAACTAATCAATTGTATATGTACCTACATAATATTCTCTGTATTCCTATGGGTATACAGAGTGAAAATTCTAAAATATTACCTGGATCTTGGGAAATAAAAAGAAGGGTTGCAGAACTCTGCATTACAACCATGGCATTAGAAGTGTATATTTAAATTCAAAAAGAGTTTCAAAGGATCTTCTGAAGACCTCTGAAGAGGGGGTGATATTGCAGCCACTGTGTCAAACATAATTTTAAAATGAGTCAGAATATTTTTTCAGTAAGGACAAGGCCTCTGAAAGATTGCAAAAGAGACTTCCAAGTTTGTGAATGGACTGTTTCCTAGAGAATGTTAAAAACATTTTGTAGTTTCAACAATTTCACCTCTGTTCTGCTTGGTTGATAATTTCCCTCTTAAATAACTACTAGCAAAATGTTTCAGTGACACAGAACATAATGCTCTCAAGGAAACAACTTAAGTGGTTCTTTAATGCTGTTTGCAGAGTCCTTATTAAGGTATTAGTCAAATACCTTTATAAAGAGGGTGATGGATGGTGGGCCAGTCTCTCAGGAACACTTTAGTTCTCCTGTGCTTGAAAGTGTAGTTTCACATTACTCAAGGGATTGTGGAGAAACCTGCCTTCTAGTTGAGAGAACACAATTTCCAAAGATTCACATCCGTCTTTAAATATCTTCCGTCACTCTGAACTTGGCAAGAAGAGTATGTATGCACAATGGCACAATTACTTAAACCATACATGCATTTCTAGGAAAAGAACACGTTTGGAAACTTGCATTTGTAGGTGAGAGATTAAAACATTTGGCCAGTTTCACATGAGATCTGTATGAACATTGATAATTCACTAAATTATGTTTTCTCCTTTTTATATATATATCCACCTTTTTAAACTAAATGTGAGTGGCATTTTAATGTGAACTGTTAATTGTTACTATCAAGGTTGTTTATTCTGGATACTGTGTATCAGACATTATGCTACAAACATAGACACATGAATTGAATGCACATAGGCACCTCATAAGGCTACCAGCACAGTGTAATAAAAAGAGATAAGCAGTCAATGTGAAAAGATCAAATTCTGGTTTTGTTCCTATCAGCATTCTCATCTATAAATGAGACAACAAGAAAGTGATGATAGTGGTAATAAAAAATATCACCTAGTTTGACCATAGAGAAATATTGTAAGAATAAAAGACAACAATGCCTGTGAAAACTTTGAAGTCTAAGTAATGCAATGGCTCTGAAACACAGACAGAAGAGTATCTTGTAATGTGTAGTCCTAGGTTAGCTAAGACAGTGCACAACAAAACCACTCTGGAAGGTTCAATACATATAATTTTTCATTTAGAGATTATGAGGAATATATGCTTCATATATAAAAAACAGCTTTCTGTCTGTTTCCATCTCTCTCTCTATCTCTATATCTTAACTCTCTCTCACTTTCTCTGTTTATTTTCTCTCTCTGTCTGTATCTCTGTATTCCCCACTAACACACAAAGTGACCTAGCAGAATTAACATTATTCATGTTGTCACTCATTGGTGGAAGCTAAACATTAAAACAATTGAATTCATGGGAATAGAGTGTAGAATGATGATTACCAAAGACTGAGAAGGGTAGTAGAGGTGGTGGTGGAGGGGAAGTTGGGATGGTTAACAGGTACCAAAAATAGTAGGAAAAATGAATAAGATTTAATACCTGATAGCACAACAGGGTGACTAGAGACAATAATAATTTAATTATCATTTAAAAATAACGAAAAGTATCATTTGATTGAAACACAAAGGAGATATATATATACACACACATACAGTATATGTATATACTACATATAAACATGTTATACACACACCCACATGTGTATATATACACATATATACATACATACACATATATACATATACACATGCATATACCTATATGTAAATGTAGAATACATACACACACATAGATGCATGTATTAAATTGGTGCAAAAGTAATTACTTTTAATGACAAAAACCTGAATTAGTTTTGCACCAACCTATATATGCAGAGAGAGAGGAGAGACAGAGAGGGAGAAAAGTTTATTTGATTGTGCCAGAGGCTGGCAACAATGTGTGGAGCAGGCTGGCTGGCTGGAGACCAGGAAAATAGTGGATAACACACTCTTGAGTCTAACTGCTGGAAACCCAGGCTGAATTCCTATGGTGCAGTCTGGATACTGAATTCCTCCTTCTTTGGAAAACGTTGTTCTTTCTGGTTAAGGCCTTCGACTGGCTGGACGGGGCCCACACATGTTACAAACGGCAATGTGCTTTTCTAAAACTCTACCGATTGTAAATGTTCACCACATCTTAAAAAAAAAAAAGTTCCCTTCCCTTGACTATGCTTGGTGGCTCATGCCTGTAATGCCCCCACTTTTGGAGGCTGAGTCAGAAGGATGACTTGAAGTCCATACAACACAGTGAGACCCACCGGAGCAACATAGCAAGATTCATCTCTATAAATTTTTTTTTTTAAATAGCCAGGCATCATGGCACATTTTATACTCCCTTTGCAAAGCATCATGTCAGCCAGGGTCAGCCACATTACAGACATAGAAGATTTTCAAGGCCTTCATGGAATTTTGCTGGGAATAACTGGTGCATTGATTTTCAAGCTTCCTATGACTTAGCATTGGGTCTATCAGGTCAACACACTGACCTTCCTTTTTACAGCCAGTCACCAGCCAACTTCCCACAGCTCATGTTCATCCAGGAGACAAAGCCTGGTGTTTCCCCCTGCTCTGAGCCCTGTAGTCCTAGCTACTCTGGAGGCTGAGGCAGGAGTATTGCTTGAGCCCATAAGGTTGAGGCTGGAGTGAGCTATATTTTGCACCACTGCTCTCCAGCTTAGGTGACAGAGCAAGACCTTGTATCAAAAACAAACAAAAAAGTTCCTTCCCAACAACGTGTAGTCTATGTGTTCAGGCAAACAACTGGTCACCAGTTTCTAGTCAAGTGGTCACATAAAACTAACCATCACACCAATTACAGTTGCAGCAACTTTTTAAAATATATAGTTTTGTATTTCAATAGCTTTGGGTTACAAATAGTTTTTGCCTACATGATTGAAATGTATAGTGGTTAGGTCTGAGATTTTAGTGTTCCTGTCACCCTAGTAGTGTATATTGTACCTAATATGTAGTTATTTATCTCTCACCTCCTCCCACCTCCAAGCTTCTGAGTCTGCAGTTTCTATTTTACCATTCTGTGTGCCTTTGTGTACCCATCATTTAGCTCCCACTTGTAAGTGAGAACCTATAGTATTTGGTTTTTCGTTTCTGAGTTGTTTCACTAAAATAATGGCTTCCAGCCCCATCACAAAGACATTATTTCATTCATTTTATGGCTGAGTAATATTCTATGCTGTGTATATACCATATGTTCTTTATTTACTCATTGGTTGATGGGCACTTAGGTTGACTCCATATCTGTGTTTGTGATTTTTGCTAAAATAAACATATACATGCAGGCGTCCTTTTCATATAATGGCTTCTTTTCCTTTGCGTAGATACTCAGTTGTGGGATTGTTGGATCAAATGGTAGGTCTACTTTTAGTTCTCTGAGAAATCTCCATATTGTTTTCCATACAGTAATTCCCACTAGCAGTGTATAAGCATTCCCTTTTCACCATATACATACCAACATTTATTGTTTTCAGACTTTTTGATAGTGGCCCTTCTTGCAGGGTAATTTGATATCTCATGCTGGCTTTAATTTGCATTTCTCTAATGATTAGTGATGTTGAACATTTTTGTTTGTTGGCATGTTGAGCATGTTTTTGGCCATTTCTATATCTTCTTTGAGAAATGTCGATTGATGGCATTTGCTCACTTTTGATGGGATGTTATTTGAATTTTCTTTGCTTATTTGTCTGAGTAACTTTAAGAATCCAAGTAACTCCACTGTAGTGTCTCTTTAATCTGCCAGTCAGTCATATGCTTATTAAGCAAATGCCTCTTCCTTCCATGAAGAAGGCTGTGCCTGTACCCTTTCCAATCAATCAACTAAGAAAAACCTCTTGAATGGTACAGGAGGCTGTTTTACAGCCTACATTGTACAGACAGGACAACTCTGTGGAGTCACTTTGGTTTTGAAAGGCACAAATGAAAAGATACATTAAGAAGCTTTGCAACACAAGACACATTTTATACTCCCCTGGCTAAGCATCATATCAGCCAGAGTCATCCACATTACAGACATAGAAGATTTTCAAGGCCTTCATGGAATTTTGCTGGGAATAACTGGTGCATTGATTTTCAAGCTTCCTATGACTTAGCATTGGGTCTATCAGGTCAACACACTGACCTTCCTTTTTACAGCCAGTCACCAGCCAACTTCCCACAGCTCATGTTCATCCAGGAGACAAAGCCTGGTGTTTCCCCTGCTCTGAGCCCTGTAGTCCTAGCTACTCTGGAGGCTGAGGCAGGAGTATTGCTTGAGCCCATAAGGTTGAGGCTGGAGTGAGCTATATTTTGCACCACTGCTCTCCAGCTTAGGTGACAGAGCAAGACCTTGTATCAAAACAAACAAAAGTTCCTTCCCAACAACGTGTAGTCTATGTGTTCAGGCAAACAACTGGTCACCAGTTTCTAGTCAAGTGGTCACATAAAACTAACCATCACACCAATTACAGTTGCAGCAACTTTTTAAAATATATAGTTTTGTATTTCAATAGCTTTGGGTTACAAATAGTTTTTGCCTACATGATTGAAATGTATAGTGGTTAGGTCTGAGATTTTAGTGTTCCTGTCACCCTAGTAGTGTATATTGTACCTAATATGTAGTTATTTATCTCTCACCTCCCTCCCACCTCCAAGCTTCTGAGTCTGCAGTTTCTATTTTACCATTCTGTGTGCCTTTGTGTACCCATCATTTAGCTCCCACTTGTAAGTGAGAACCTATGGTATTTGGTTTTTCGTTTCTGAGTTGTTTCACTAAAAATAATGGCTTCCAGCCCCATCACAAAGACATTATTTCATTCATTTTTATGGCTGAGTAATATTCTATGCTGTGTATATACCATATGTTCTTTATTTACTCATTGGTTGATGGGCACTTAGGTTGACTCCATATCTGTGTTTGTGATTTTTGCTAAAATAAACATATACATGCAGGCGTCCTTTTCATATAATGGCTTCTTTTCCTTTGCGTAGATACTCAGTTGTGGGATTGTTGGATCAAATGGTAGGTCTACTTTTAGTTCTCTGAGAAATCTCCATATTGTTTTCCATACAGTAATTCCCACTAGCAGTGTATAAGCATTCCCTTTTCACCATATACATACCAACATTTATTGTTTTCAGACTTTTTGATAGTGGCCCTTCTTGCAGGGTAATTTGATATCTCATGCTGGCTTTAATTTGCATTTCTCTAATGATTAGTGATGTTGAACATTTTTTGTTTGTTGGCATGTTGAGCATGTTTTTTGGCCATTTCTATATCTTCTTTTGAGAAATGTCGATTGATGGCATTTGCTCACTTTTTGATGGGATGGGGTTATTTGAATTTTCTTTGCTTATTTGTCTGAGTAACTTTAAGAATCCAAGTAACTCCACTGTAGTGTCTCTTTAATCTGCCAGTCAGTCATATGCTTATTGAAGCAAATGCCTCTTCCTTCCATGAAGAAGGCTGTGCCTGTACCCTTTCCAATCAATCAACTAAGAAAAACCTCTTGGAATGGTACAGGAGGCTGTTTTACAGCCTACATTGTACAGACAGGACAACTCTGTGGAGTCACTTTGGTTTTTGAAAGGCACAAATGAAAAGATACATTAAGAAGCTTTGCAACACAAGACACATTTTATACTCCCCTGGCTAAGCATCATATCAGCCAGAGTCATCCACATTACAGACAAAGAAGATTTTCAAGGCCTTAATGGAATTTTGCTGGGAATAACTGGTGAATTGATTTTCAAGCTTTCTTTGACTTTTCATTGGGTCTATCAGGTCAACATACTGACCTGTCCTATTTATAGCTAGTCATCAGCCAACTTCCCACAGCTCATGTCCAGGAGACAAGGTAAAGCCTGGCGTTTCCTCCTACTCTGAGCCCAGCTCTCTACTAGCTGCTTTAAACCCTTGCCTGGATAGTACCTACCTCTCTGCAAAGGCAAATCAACACAACAGTGTCATGAATCTTACTAGTTCATTAGTTTTAGTTTCCTAGGACTGCTGTGAGAAATTACTACCAATTTCTTGGTTAAACATAATACAAATCTTAGTGAAGTAACTCAGAAATGGAAAACCAAATACCATAGGCCTCTTCCAGCCCCCAGGGGCTCCAGGCATCCCTGGGCTTGCGGTCATATCTCTGGAGTCTCTACCTCCATCTGCATATGGTCTTATCCTTTGTGTCCATGTCTTACATTTTCTGCCTCTTAGAAGGAATTTAAGATTCCAGCTCTGCTAGATTTCCTCTTATTGCTCTGGATAAGGAGTCTTGGAGTCTTCTGTAGTCTGAAAGGTTTTGTTTTACATTGCAGACCTTTACAAGGAGGGCTGAGGCCAATGTTTGTGCTAACTTCACTTTTAGTTCTCTGAATTCTGTCTCATCAGCTCCCTGTCATTTCCTCCAAAGATGTCCCGCGCTTCCTCACCTCCACCCACCTAATCCAACTTTTCATCCAGCAACATCTGTCTTTTTTTTTTTTTTTTTTGAGAAAAGGTATTGCTCTGTCACCCTGGCTGGAGTTCAGTAGTATGATCATAGCTTACTGCAGCCTTAATCTGAGTCCAAGCAACGCTCCTACCTCTGCTTCATAGGCAGCTGGGACTACACGTGCACACTACCATGCCTGGCTCTTTTTTTGTTGTTTTTCTTGTAGATGTGGGAGTCTCCCTATGTTGCACAGGCTGGTCTCAAACTCCTGGGCTCTAGCGATCCTGCCACTTTGGTTCCCAAAGTGCTAGGAGTACAGGAATAAGCCACTGCTCCCAGCCTGTCCTAAATTTTTAATTCCTCAGTTTGATTAGCCTTAAGACTCTCTATCCCCATGAAGGATCATTACATGAAATCTGTTCTCTTTCACAGAGAAACACCGCTATTATAAGTCTATAATAAATAAAGAATATCATTATAGTCTTTACTATCATATTCAGTATATGATTTGAAATTTCACATTCATTGTCTTTGAACCTTTTTGTATGTGTTCATCTCATTCCCACATCCTCATTTGAAGTTCTCGGCTGGCAGAACCTGCATGTTATACTTTCTTTTATCCCCTAATTGTTGCAGAGTCTTCTGCAACTGTGAGTTATAAAGTAGGTGCTCTGTGATTACATCAATTCATGGAGGAATGGACTAGATCCACTCCCTCATAATACCATAAGGGCACTTGTTTTCTTCACAGAGGAATTCCCCCCAGGAATCCTTTGAAGGCCCTCCCAGTTTCAGAACACCCTCATTTTCATTTCTCCACTTCAATGAGCTCATTTACAAAGGCGTTCCCAAAGCCCAGGATGCAATTTGGGGAAGTCTGCTTCAGTTTTATGTGCCTCTGTGGCAGGAAGAGAACAGGCACAGAGCTCTGCTTGGCTATTGCTGGCATTCCTGAGCTAATGCATCACAGGATCTCACAATGAGAGCATTCCACCTGAACTCAGAGTCCCAGAACCTAATTTTCAAAGGAATCCTCTCTAGAAATCTTCTGGGATGGAGAAAACAGTGATTTCAGAGAGTTAACATTGCTCTTCAAAACAGTGTTTGTCAAGGAAATTAGTAGCGACTTGTATGACACCCTATTTCTCCTGTGATTTGACTTTCCTAGATGTTGATTGCTCCAGGGTGTGGGGCTTCTTTTCTTCTATACCCAAGGCCACCTATTAGAAGGGTTAAGTGCATAGACTTTTTCTGGATGATCTCTGCATTCATAAAGAGTAGTGGGGAAAGGGCACTAGTATTTCAAATGTAAAGTAAACATTGCTATTGTCAGGCCACTGAGCCCAAGCTAAGCCATCATATTCCCTGTGACATGGGTATATACATCCAGATGGCCTGAAGTAATTGAAGAATCACAAAAGAAGTGGAAATGGTCTGTTCCTGCCTTAACTGGTGACACTACCTTGTGAAATTCCTTCTCCTAGCTCAGAAGCTCCCCATGACCCACCCCCAACTCAGAAACTCCCCACCCCTGCCTGCCAGAGAACAACCCACTTTGACTGTAATTTTCCACTACCTACCCAAATTCTGTAAAACAACCCCACCTCATCTCCCTTCACTGACACTCTTTTCAAACTCAGCCCACCTGCACTCAGGTGAATAAACAGCCTTGTTCACAGAAAACCTGTTTGGTGGTCTCTCCACATGGATGTGAGTGAAATTTGGTGTCGTGACTTGGATAGTGGGACCCCCCTTGGGAGATCAATCCCTTATCATTCTGCTTTTTGTTCCATGAGAAAGATCCACCTACGATCTCCGGTCCTCAGACCAACCAACCCAAGGAACATCTCACCAATTTTAAATCAGGTAAGTGGCCTCTCTTTACTCTCTTCTTCAGCCTCTCTCACTATCCCTCAACATCTTTCTCCTTTCAATCTTGGTGCCAAACTTCAGTCTCTCCTTTCTCTTAATTTCAGTTCCTTTCCTTTCCTGGTAGAGAGAAAGGAGACATGTTTTATCCATGGACCCAAAACCGGCGCGGTCATGGACTGGGAAGGCAGCCTTCCCTTGGTGTTTAATCATGGTAGGGATGCCTGCCTGGTTATTCACCCACATTTCACTGGTATCTGATCACCCTGGGGATACCTGCTTTGGTCATTCACCCACATTCCCTAGGGAGCAAGTCAATTGCAGGTATGCCTGCTTTGGCTGCTCACCACATTGCAGCCCAGGGCTGCTCACCCACCCCTTCTCTCCATGTCTACCCCTTCTCCACTTTCTGGGGGCAAGCAACCTTCTCTCCACTCCTCTCTACCCCTTCTCTCCACTTTCCTGGAGGGCAAGCACCCACCCTTCTCTCCTGTCTCTACCTCTCTTTTCTCTGGACTTGCCTCCTTCACTATGGGCAACCTTCCACCCTCCATTCCTCCTTCTTCTCCCTTAGCCTGTGTTCTCAAGAACTTAAAACCTCTTCAACTCACACCTGACCTAAAACCTAAATGCCTTATTTTCTTCTGCAATGCTGCTTGACCCCAATACAAACTCGACAGTGGTTCCAAATAGCCAGAAAATGGCACTTTGATTTTTCCATCCTACAAGATCTAAATAATTCTTGTCGTAAAATGGGCAAACGGTCTGAGGTGCCTGATGTCCAGGCATTCTTTTACACATCGGTCCCTCCCTAGTCTCTGTTCCCAATGCAACTCATCCCAAATCTTCCTTCTTTCCTCCCGCCTGTCCCTCAGTCCCAACCCCAAGCGCTGAGTCTTTCTAATCTTCCTTTCTACAGACCCATCTGACCTCTCCTCCTCCCCAGGCTGAGCCAGGTCCCAATTCTTCCTCAGCCTCTGCTCCCCACCCTATAATCCTTTTATCACCTCCCTCCTCACACCCAGTCTGGCTTACAGTTTCGTTCTGCAACTAGCCCTCCCCGACCTGCCCAGGAATTTCCTCTTAAAAAGGTGGCTGTAACTAAAGGCATAGTCAAGGTTAATGCTCACTTTTCTTTATCTGACCTCTCCCAAATCAGTTAGCTTTAGGCTCTTTTCATCAAATATAAAAACTCAGCCGAGTTCATGGCTAGTTTGGCAGCAACCCTGAGATATTTTACAGCCCTAGTCCCTAAAAGGTCAAAAGGCTGTCTCATTCTCAGTGTACATTTTATTATTCAGTCATCTCCTGAGAGTAAAACTCCAAAAATTAAATTCTGACCCTCAAACCCCAAAACAGGACTTAATTAACCTCACCTTCAAGGTGTATGATAATTGAGTAGAGGCAACCAAGTAGCAACATATTAGTGAGTTGTAATTCCTTACCTACACTGTGAGAGAAACCCTAGTCACATTTCTAGTACACTTCCAAATGCCTGAACTGCAGCAGCCAGGCATTCCTACAGGACCTTCTCCATCAGGATCTTGCTTCAAGTGCCAGAAATCTGGCCACTGGGCCAAGGAATGCCTGTAGCCCAGACTCCTACTAAGCTGTGTCACATCTGTAAGGGATCCCACTGGAAATCGTACTGTCCAGCTCAACCAGCATCCACTCCCAGACCCCCTGGAACTTTGGTCCAAGTCTCTCTGATTGACTCCTTCCCAGATCTTCTCGACTAAGTGGCTGAAGACTGATGCTGCCTGATTACCTTGGAAGCCTATGGGACCATCACAGACACTTTGGGTAACTCTCATAGTGGACAATAAGTCCGTCCCCTTCTTAATCACTACAGAGGCTACACATACCACACTACCTTCTTTTCAAGGGTGTGTATCCCTTGCTTCCACAACTGTTGTGGGTATTGACGGCCAGGCTTCTAAACCTCTTAGAACTCCCCAACTCTGGTGCTAACTTAGACAATAGTCTTTTAAGCACTCCTTTTTAGTTGTCCCCACCTGCCCAGCTCTCTTATTATGGCCAAGACATTTTAACTGAATTATCTGCTTCCCTGACTATTCCTAGACTACAGTCACACCTCATTGCCAGCTTTTCCCCCAGTTCAAAGCCTCCTTCACATCCTCTCCTTGTATCTCCCTACCTTAATCCACAAGTATAGGATACCTCTACTCCCTCCCTGGTGATGGATGATGAACGCTTTACCCATTAAAACCTAATTACCCTTACCCCACTCAATGCCAATATCCCATCTCACAGGAAGTTTTAAAAGGATTAAAGCCTGTTATCACTTGCCTGTTACAGCATGGCCTTTTAAAGCCTATAAACCCTTCTTACAATTCCCATTTTACCTGTCCTAAAACCAGACAAGTGTTGGAGGTTAGTTCAGGATCTGCGCCTTATCAACCAAATTATTTGGCCTATCCACCCTGTGGTGCCAAACCCATATACTCTCCTATCATCAATACCTCCCTCCACAACCCATTATTCTGTTCTGGATCTCAAACATGCTTTCTTTACTATTCCTTTGCACCATTCTTCCCAGCCTCTCTTAACTTCTACTCGGACTGATCCTGACACCCATCAGACTCAGTAAATTACCTGGGCAGTACTGCTGCAAGACTTCACAGACAGCCCCCATTACATCAGTAAAGCCAGAGTTGTTACCCGGGACTGTGCCTGCTAGCTTTTTTATCCAAACAACTTAACCTTACTATTTTACCCTAGGCCTCAGGTCTGTGTGCAGTGGCTGCTGCTGCCTTAATACTTTTAGAGACCCTCAAAATCACAAACTATGCTCAACTCACTCTCTACAGTTCTCATAACTTCCATAATCTATTTTCTTCTTCACACCTGATGCATATACTTTTTGCCCCCACTCCCACTACCTCTCAGCAAGCCAAACTTGTTGCCTTAACTCTAGCCCTCACTCTTGCAAAAGGACTACACATCAATATTCATACTGACTCTAAATACGCCTTCCAAATCCTGCACCACCATGCTGTCATATGGGGAAAAAAAAAAATCCTCATTATGCAAGTGTCCTGCATCATTAATGCCTCTTTAACAAAAACTATTCCAAAGACCTCTTTACTTCCAAAGGAAACTGGAGTCCTTCATTGCAAAGGACATCAAAGGGCATCAGATCCTGTCACTCAGGACAATGATTATGCTGATAAAGTCGTTAAAAAAGCAGCTAGTATTCCAACTTCTATCCCTCACAGCAGTTTTTCTCCTTCTCATCTGGTCATTCCCACCTACTCCCCCACTAAAACTTCCGCCTATCAATCTCTTCCCTCACAAGGCAAATGGTTCCTAGACCAAGGAAAATACCTCCTTCCAGCCTCACAGGCCCATTCTATTCTGCCATCATTTCATAACCTCTTCCATGGAGGTTGCAAGCTGCTAGCCTGCCTCTTAGAACCTCTCATTTCCTTTCTATCGTGGAGATCTATCCTCAAGGAAATCACTTCTCAGTGTTCCATCTGCTATTCTACTACTCCTCAGGGATTGTTCAGGCCCCCTCCCTTCCCTACACATGATGCTTGGGGATTTGCCCCCACCCAGGACTGGAAAATTGAGTTTACTCACATTCCCCAAGTCAGGAAACTAAAATGTCTCTTGGTCTCGGTAGACACTTTCACTGGATGGGTAGAGGCCTTTCCCACAGGGTCTAAGAAGGCCACTGCAGTAATTTCTTCCCTTCTGTCAGATGTAATTCCTCGGTTTGGCCTTCCCACCTCTATTAAGTCTGATAAGGAACCAGCCTTTATTAGTCAGATCACCCAAGCAATTTTTCAGGCTTTTGGTATTCAGTGAAACCTTCATATACCTTACCATCCTCAATCTTCAGGAAAGGTAGAAATAACTAATTGTCTTTTAAAAACACACCTCACCAAGCTCAGCCACCAACTTAAAAAGGACTGGACAATACTTTTACCACTTGCCCTTCTCAGAATTTGGGCCTGTCCTCAGAATGCTACAGGGTACAGCCCATTTGAGCTCCTGTATGGATGCTCCTTTTTATTAGGCCCCAGTCTCATTCCAGACACCAGACCAACTTGGACTGCACCCCAAAAACTTGTCATCCCTACTATCTTCTTTCTTGTCATACTCCTATTCACCATTCTCAACTACTCATAAATGCCTGCTCTTGTTTACACTGCCAGTTTACACTGTTTCTCCAAGTCATCACAGCTGATATCTCCTGGTGCTATTCCCAAATCACCACTCTTAACTCCATCTAAAAGTACGTAAATAATCTTTACTGGCAGGGCTATGCTGAACCCCCTTGCATACTCTTTAGCTGGATGTCCTGGGTCCTCCCAATTCTTAGTCATTTAATACCTGTTTTTCTCCTTCTCTTAATTTGGACATTATGTCTTCCATTTAGTTTCTCTGTTCATATAAAATCACATCCAGGTCATCATCAATCACTCTATATGAGAAATGCTCCTTTTCACAACCCCAAAATATTGCCCCTTACCACAAAATCTTCCATCAGCTTAATCTCTTCCACTCTAGGTTTCCACATCACCCCTAATCCCACTCGAAGCAGCCCTGAGATATATATCCAATTATCTCTCTATACCACACCCCAAAATTTTCATCACCCCAACACTGTACTACTATTTTGCTTTATTTTTCTTATTAATATAAGAAGACAGGAATGTCAGGCATCTGAGCCCAAGCTAAGCCATCAGACCCCCTGTGACCTGCACCTACACATCCAGATAGCCTGAAATAACTGAAGAATCATAAAATAAATGGAAATGGCCTGTTCCTGACTTAACTGATGACATTACCTAGTGATATTCCTTCTCCTGGCTCAGAAACTCCCCCACTGAGCACCCTGTGACTCCTGCCCCTGCCCACCACAGAACTACCCCTTTGACTGTAATTTTCCATTACCCACCTCAATTCTAGGAAATGGCCCCACCTGTATCTCCCTTCGCTGACTCTCTTTTTGGACTCAGCCCGCCTGCACTCAGGTGAAATAAACAGCCTCGTTGCTCACACAAAGTCTGTTTGGTGGTCTCTAAACAGACACCAGTGAAAGTTAGGAAAATGGCTTATTCATTGTTTCTTTCATTTATATAAATGTAAGGTCTGACTATGCTTAGCTACTCCAGGGAAATCAGAGGCAACTGGTTCTTCTAAGGGAATTTTAGAAATATCTGGACACATTTTTTATTTATCCTCACTGGCTGATTGTTACTGGCATCTAGCAGATGGAGGTCCAGTGATACTGCAGGACACAGGACAGCTTCCCAACATAAGAAAGAGCTCCTCCCAAATGTTAATAGTGGTGTTACCAGAAGGGGTTCCCTATCCAGACCCCAAGAGTGGGTTCTTGGATCTCGCACAAAAAAGAATTTGAGGTGACTCCACAAAGTAAAGTGAAAGCAAGTTTATTTAAAAAGTAAAGGAATGAAGAGTGGCTACCCCATATGTGGAGTAATGGCTTGAGTTGCTCAACCAAGGAAACTTATTGTTATTTCTTGATTGTATGCCACAGAAGGGGTGGATTATTCATGAGTTTTCCAGGAAAGGGGTGGGCTATTCCCAGAACTGAGGGTTCCTCCTTTTTTAGACCATATAGAGGAATTTCCAGATGTTCCCATGACATTTGTAAACTGTCGTGGTGCTGGTGGGAGTGTCTTTTAGCTTACTAATGCATTATAATTAGCGTATAATGAGCAGTCAGTATAACCAGAGGTCACTTTGGTTCCCATCTTTGTTTTGGTGGGTTTTGGCTGGCTTCTTTACTGAAATCTGTTTAGTCAGGAAGGTCTTTATGACCTCTGTAGTGGCCTCCTATCTCATCCTGTGACTTAGAATTTCTAAACCCTTGGGAATGAGCCCAGCAGGTCTCAGCCTTATTTTACCCAGTACCTCTTCAAGATGTGGAGTTGCTCTGGTTCAAATCCCTCTAACAGAGGGATGGTTGAGAAATTCAGGGATAGCCCAAGGGTGAGGCAGCAATCTCAGCCTGTGGAAAACATTTTAGCAGATGCTGTTGTAATGTCCAAAGTCATTCCATTGTAATGTCAAACTCACTACAAAATATGCATTATCTAAATTTCTTTTATGTAGATAGTTATCTCTATTACCTTCTCTCTAATTCTGTATTTTAAAATCACATATATATTGACCAATATGTTGTTTGGCTGATCATTGGAAAGGCAATTGGAGAAGTTGTCCTTGGTAGTCCTGTTGATATCCCCCACAGATGTCATCTCCATGCAAATTTTGTACAAGGCACAATTGTAAAATGTAGCTATGCATGATTATCTTTGAAGGGACTCATTTCCCTCCTAAATCCATAGTCTCAAAGCCTGACTCCACTTTCTTTTGCCATCTACCCCACCAAGAAGCATGTCAAAGCCTGAGGCATCATTGCTCTTCCCCCCTTTCTAGCAGATGGCTGTGTTGTGAGACATTTAATCCACCAACTGAATCAGTTACAGTAATACCAGTGTCTTCTGCAATCAGCCTCAAATAACAGTAGCTCAACGAACGTAAATAGCATCAGAAAAATACAAGTAACTGAAGAAATTACAGGGATTTATGTTTGTATTCTATATTCAGAGAATGTTCTTTGGATATTACTGAAAAGGGAGATTTGTTAATGGCTGATCTTAGAAATCAGGTTTATTCTACATTGTGGTCCTGCTAACTCCAACGTGAGACATCTAAGGACAAGTTGGGGATTTTTTTTTTTTTTTTTTTTTTAATTACAGCCAGCAAGGAACAGAAAATAGCATGAAGGTTTGCATGTCATAAGTAGCACACAGCACACAGTAGCCCCACCCAACTCCACTGGTGAGAACTGGGCTCCACAAAGACATCTGGCACATGGGAGGCTTGAAAGTGCACGTAGCCTTGTGTGCCTGGGATGAAGAAGACGTGGGTTTGTTGAGCCAGCATCTGATCTGCAAGGTGCTTCATCGCTTCTTCACCATGTGACCTCTGCAAGTGACTTAACCGGTCTGAACCTCAGAATGCTCTTCCGTATAATGAGACCTGCATGAGAGTAACACTCAAGTCACATCTGGCTCCAGATCCTATAATTCTTTCCGTCTTCACTTTCATCCAGGCCCTTTACAGTCAACCAAGGACTATAGAGAGTTCCTTTGGTTGACTTTTGCTTCTCATGATTTGACTGTCTTCAATAACTATATGAGGATTCTTCAGAGAAATACAATCAACAGGATAAATATCCTATTGATAGATATGCCCATTTATCTGTAAATTAAATATAAATAATATAGATATAAATAGATGGATACATATATAGGTGAATACAGAAATAGATACAGATACAGAGAGAGGAGATTTATTATGGGAATTGGCTCATGCTATGGCAAGATACAGAGACCTAGCAAATCTCATTGTGTAATTTAATCCAAGACTGAAATCCAGAAACCCACAAGAGCTGATGGTGTAAGTCCTGGAGACCCAAAACCTGGGGAAGAAGGCCTTGATTTTGCAGGACAGGAAAAGTGAATGTCTCAGCTTAAGTAGAAAGAGAATGCACTCTTCCTCTCTCTGCCTTTTTGTTCTCATTAGGCCATCACAGGATTTGACAGTGCCAGCCCACATTGTTGAGTGATCCTCTTTACTCAGTCCACTGTTTCAAATGCTAATCTCTTCTGGAAACACTCTGGCACACACACTCAGAAATAATGTTCTATCAGCTGTCTGGGCATCCCATAGGCTGGTCAAGTTGACACATACAATTAATCACCAGAGTAGAGTTTCTAGTAATGTTTTGTTTCTTCTAACTATTTTTGAGGGCCCAAAGAGGGAGAAAGGCCACTCTTTGGAAACTAGCCACAGTCACCCGTGCTAGCCAGTTCTAAAGATATCTGTGGGGAGAGTGAGCCCTACAGTTCCCAAGTGTTGGGTTCCCATCCCACCACTGGAGGCCACCAATAAAGCAGGTGACAGAAGTTGGATTCAGGGGCATCTACTGCAGCGACATTTGACTGTGACCAAGTCAGCTGAGGTTGCATCATGTAGATTTGTAGTAACTGAAACATGGCTACATATGTAAGATAAGGGAAGCATTTTTTCCCAAGCAAATTATCTGTGGTCCTTCTGCAAAAAAACAGAACAACTGATCCACATGAGACTCCATCTGTCACCTCATTCTTATATACTTTTTTGTTTATTATTACAAAATTTTAATGAGAGGAAGTCCTCTAAGACAAATGTCCAAAGAGTAACATGGAAATTTCATCTTTATTATTTATTTGGCTCCATTTGACCAAAATCCCTTTGTGTATCTAGCATATTCTTATGGTTTCTTGGATAAAAACACTATCTTTCTCCCTCTGACTACTTTGACTTTTGTCTGCTTTTTTTTTTTTTTTTTTCTGGCCTATACAACTGCCACTGCATATATTGATGTATTAAGCATAATAAATGTTTAAATAACTGATACCATCTCCTATTCCAAGGTTACTTTTCCATCTTTCATATATATATTTCCAAATTTCTTGTTTCTATCTGTACAACAAAATGCACATCTATTCCAACGTATTTCTGAATTAGTACTGGGCAGCATGGCTTCTTTAATGCAAACAGACAAATTTGTACTTTAGAAAATAGTTCATGTTCTCTTCGTTTCCGTAAACCACCCGAGTTGAGCCTGCTTTACTTCCTCTCTGCTTTGCATCACTTCCTTGCTATTTCTCCATATCATAATTAACCTGTTGACCTGTCACTCGACTGTAGAAAATCTTGCTAACATATTTGTGTCTGCTTTTATCACCTTTCACCTCTCAATGCACACACTCTGCCGAACTGAGATTGTGTTCTGGTCTCACACACATACAATTTTCACATAACTCTGTGATAATATTGTGGGGTTTTGTTGTTTTTTGGTGTGTGTTTTTGAGACAGAGTCTTGCTCTGTCACCTATGCTGCAGTGCAGTGGTGTTATCTTGGCTCATTTCAGTCTCCGCCTCCTGCAAGCAATTCTCCTGCCATAGTCCCCTGAGTAGCTGGCATTACAGGAAAGCACCAACAGGTCCAACTAATTGGTGTGTTTTTAGTAGGGATGGGTTTTCACCATGTTGGCCAGGCTGGTCTTGAACTCCTGACTTCAAGTGATCCACCTGCCTTGGCCTCCCAAAGTGCTGGGACTGCACGTTTGAGCCACTGTGCCCAGCCCAATTTTGTGTTAATATTTTCACATACACAATGACCTCCCCATTTCATTCTGTCCCCTCAGGTGCTACACAACTCTCAGGTCCAAGGAACTTTAACAACTGAGCTTCATCCATTACTTTAGCGTGGACTGTATATTTTTTCAGTGAGTTTAAAGTTGGTTAGATTGTCTCTTCATAGGGAACATTGTAACCAGAATTCAGCACAAGAGATTTCATACCCCTAGTCAGAGCTACCCTTCTTCAAAATCCATGTGTACCCCACCTTCAGGAAGGTCAGTAACCACTGAAAGTCACAGAGAACTTCAATCATCTGCAATTCCAGAGAACTTGAGTAGAGATACACAGGACTTGCACTAGTCAAGGTAATAGTGAATTAATTGTGGTCTTATATGTTCTGTGTACTGAATCAAAGAAATTAAAACCTGCTGAAATAGTCACTAAGTTATTTGCTTCCAAGCTGGTCATATCAGTAAAAAGTCTCCAGTCACAATGTTAACACAAATTATTGCAAAAAAACACATACCTACATTTGAAGAAAATGTACATATAACACAATAATGGTAGGCTTGGAAATGCCTAAAATTTACTTTTTTTAATTTTTATTTTATTTTATTTTTTCAGATTGAGTCTCACTCTGTCACCCAGGCTGGCATGCAGTCATGCAATCTTGGCTCATGTGACTTCTGCCTCCCATTTTCCAGTGATTCTCCTGCCTCAGGCTCCAAAGTAGCCAGGACTGCAGGTGCATGCCACCACAACCAGAGAATTTTTGTATTTTTAGTAGAGACAGGGTTTCACCATGTTGCCCAGCCTGGTTTTGAACTCCTGACCTCAAGAAATCTGTCTGCCTCAGCCTCCCAGAATGCTGGGATTACAGAAGTGACTCACCATGCCCAGCTGTCTTTCTTAGATTCTTCCTCCTCTGCTGTATCCTAAAATGTTTGTCCTCTTCCTTGTTCTGTAGCAGACTCTCTTTACAATTTGTACACCTCCCCCACTCAAAGGAATTTCAAGTTCCAGAGGCTCCAATATGTCCCCATTTCTATCCCAAATCTTATTCCTGAAGTCTATGCCTATGTGTTCTGTCACCTAGAGATCTTCACTGTCCTTTTTACAATCTGTTTTCCAATCCAATTTCTCATTCACAACTACCCTCAGAATCCTAAATGGCAGTTTATACAAATCCATGTTTCTGGAACCCTGTCCTGGCCTAAGGAGAGGGAAAGATTGGGGCAGAACTAGATTATTAGCTTTATGAAAAGATACTAAAGTATCTTTGGAAGCTAAAACTTATATTGTCTCATGAACTAGCTAACTAACTTTTAACCTTCTGTGTTCCACATTCTTTACTTCACCACAATGAATCCCTCATCTATATAAATTCATAAGGATGGAAAAGGTCTTCATTTTGTTTCCTGAAAACATCTCTCCAATCCTTTCAATTTTCTAAACCAATGACACTTTGTAGTTGAAGTTAGCAACATGTCTTGCCAATATAACTACAAAACTTTCTACCCAATTAATTGTGTACAGACTTGCTCTCTTCCAATTCTTGGCAAGGATCTTACCAAATACATCTCATATTCCCCTACTAAAGTGTCTACTATATTGTGCCATTATTAGGACAATCTCTATACTGCTTCCACATCAACTCATGGTTTTACACAAGGTTACTATGATCACTCTTCCCCTTGCAACTTCTGCTGCAACCCAATTTCTAATTCACAGTCAGCCTTAGACCCCTAAATTGCTGCTTGTATATTACAGCTGCCTGAGGCCCCATCCTGCCCTAGGGAGAGATAATGGCTGGGGCAGAACTAGAACACTGACTTTGTAACAGGCTCTCTGGAAAATTAATATGCTTCTTGAAACTGGAGAGCTACTGGTCCACATAACAAATGCCTTCACTGCATCTCATTACCTTGGGCTTCTATGGGTGTTTGCTGTTCCTAGTTCTGGCTTCCCACAGTACCTGTATTGACCAACTTCCACATGTCTGTTATGTTTTTGAGGTATTCTTCCCTGACTCTAATTTGATAGAACTTCTAGAGTGACCACCTACATACCCAGCTGTCATTCTTACAGTGTTTGTTACATTTCAGGGTCTTGTTTATCTCTCTGTGGCTTGATGATGGACTCAAGCTCATTGTAGACAGTAGCTCATTTTTCTGGCCAGCACTATGCTGTATCTCACATATGGATCACAAGGCCTGTAAGACTCAGTTTTTGATGGAAGACTTTAATGTCACGTTCAGGCTCTTCAAAGATGACGTAGTTCAAAAATATGGAGCTGACTGAGGAGAAATCTGCCTGAGCATGACAGAAAGTATCTTCCTGTGTTGCCAGAAAATTGCATGTCTATGAATGCCTCACAACCACACAGCACAGAATTTCAGACACAGATAAGGCATACAGTTCTATCATGCTGGATACTTATATAGAAAAATGCCAGAAATGGAATAAGAGAGTGTATAAATGTGATACTCTCTAGTTGTGCTGATTCCAGGTAACAGACAGATTAAGGGAGTGAAAAAGCACACCTGGATCATTTCAAACACACTACACTTATGAAAAATGTTAATTAGCCAGTTCTTTGTATGTCAGTGCTTCCTAACTCCACAACAACCAAGAGAAATTTGAGCTTCCTACTCCTATATCCATCTCTATTAGAATAGTGTAAGCCATTCTTTAAACATTTAAACCAGGCACCCACATCATTCTTATTCATAAATGTTCTGACTTAGCCTATGCCCAAAGCATGCCAATTTCATCAATATTCACTTTAGACCAAGGCAGGTGAGGCCTCTTTTTGAGGTTTCCCTAAGAGAATTTCTGTAGTGTTCTTCTCGATCTCTGTGGCATCACAATGGTGCTTTGGAACTTCCCTTTTGTTAGTCTGGGAGGCTTTGAACCCTCCTCAACTCTTGATAGTCTGTAGCATCAACAGAACATAGACAAAACTGAGCCTTGATGAACTGGAGTATTCTCTTAAACAGACCTGGAGCCAGCAGCTATCCAACATGAACACAGATCTGGTCTTATACTGGAAGGGAATTTAACAAATCTTCAACAATTTTCCTTCACTCTTTCTGATTTGTCGATTTCACAAGGTCAGCACTTTCTGGTTGCTATACGATTCTCTCTTAGTCCGTAAGGGTTATTCCATCTTTCAATTTATTGTATTAGCCATGGTATATTCATCATTTTCTCACCCCTTGGGTTTCATTGCCTACTTCTATTTCCATTGCAACCAGAACCTTCTTCAACTCTCATTTTCAACACTCTTGACATTTTTTTCTGCTTTCCAGACATAAGCAAGTTCGTTTTGTTCCTTATTACCTCAAAGGAACTCTGAGACAGGGGTCTCAAACTCAAGTGTTGGCAGGGTCCCAGAAAGAAAAATTGATGTGGAGAGCAAGGTGAGTGAGAAATACCCACAACAGAACAAGCACAGAGATGAATACCCCACAATTGGGCAGCAGGGAGAGAACAGGAATGGTGAGTTAGTGGAAGCTGCTTACTTGTTTCTCAGGAGATATGTTCTTTGGAATGCTGTAATATTATTTTTAACAAAAATGTAAACATGGAGCATGAAAATGAACTAAGAGTGTAAAAGGAAGCTAGGTGAAAACCTTATCAAAGACCCAGAAATGCATGTATGGAAGTAACTGTGAAATAAAACTAAACCAAAAAATAAATAAATAAAACAAAAAACACTGTGTTTGAATTATAAAATCTGAGGATCATGAAACATGCCTTTGTTTCATTTTGTCATGAAATTCACTTTTTCCTGTGAAATATATACTTTGTGTTCTGTGGTGTTTACGTAATTTTCAATAAGATGTATTTATTAAATTTCACTGGTCTCTCTCATGACCTTTTGGATATTACTACTTTTTTAGGTACATTTTTGAATTTTGAAATTTCTTTATGTATGTGTACGGTCACCCAAGTTTTGATGATTTTTTTACTAGTGGTATAGATCTTTGTTTTAATGATTATAATAGCAACTTTATGTGTTCACAAACGATTAAATGCTGGGCAATTAGTTCTTAGCAACCCATCTCAAAAGTGTCATTATACAAGGCAGCTGGGTGTGGTGGGATCCCCTGTGGTCCCAGTGCTTTACAGGAGGCTGACATGGAAAGATCAAACTGAGAAATGAATACCCAGGGGTTTGAGACCAGCCTGGGCAACATAGTGAGACTTAAACTCATAATAAAATAAAATAAAATAAAATAAATATTACATATACAAAGATATGAATAGGGGCTTGGCTATCAGAAGACACTGTTTGAGAGCCAGCTGTACCACTCCTTCATGGGTAACCTTGATAAAGACTACATGAAACACTTACTGAGTGGTTATTATAGAAGGCTGTCTGCTAAACAGCCTTCCTTAATCACCTCATTTAAATATCTTATCTAGCGGGATGGCAAAACTGTATTTGCTATTTTCTCACTTAATGGATGAAGAAACAGACTCAGATGGCTTAGGTGATTCACCTAGACAGAGTACTTGGTGCTGCTGGAATTAACTGTGAAGTCATAGTTTCAAATGCACCCATAAGCTACATAACATTTTTTAGGTTATTCCATCATCTTCTTAGTGAAATAAAAATCCACCTTTTTCACAAACTTTTTGGGATTAGTACTTATTAAAGTGTGCTAAACCTCAAACCACTCTGACAGTAGGAAGCATTATATTTGTTATTTTATATTTACAGGCAAAGTGTCCACCTGCACTGTAAAACACAGTCTCACCAAAGAGCCACTACAAGACTTCTTTTCAGGGCCCTCTTCCTGGTTGATAATCCAACCCAGCAAAACCAAATGCAATGCTGACAAAACTTGACATCTGAACTGAGAGAATTTGGGGTATGGGCTTATTCTCATTAATTAGAGCTCGTTGATGTAGAGTGATGTTTCTAAAAGCATTATATTGGCACAATAGTTTCTCAAAATCATTTGAATTCAAAGGATCTACGGCCAAAGAAACTTAGAAAGCATTGCATATACAAATTGTTTTGGCTGGACACAGTAGCTTACATCTATAATCCCAGCACTTTGGGAGGCCAACACAGGTGGATCACTTGAGATCAGGAGTTCAAATCGTCTGACCAACATGGTGAAACTCTGTCTCACTAAAAATACAAAAATAAGCCACGTCATCATGGTGTGTGCCTGTAATCCCAACTACTTGGGAGGCTGAGGGAGAGTATTGCTGCAACTTTCGGGGCAAACGTTGCAGTGAGATGAGATTAGGCCACTGCACTCCAGACTGAGTGACAGAGCGAAACTCTGTCTCAAAAAAAATGGTTCTTGTAGATTAATAACACACAAGATGTGTTTAAAAACATAGGTGTTTATAAATATTTTTGGGTTTACACACAGATATTTGTTTCTGTCAGTTCTCACAGTCCTAGAGGCTGGAATTTCAAGATCAAGTTGTTAGTAGGGTTGGTTCCTCCTGAGGCCTCTCTACTTAGCTTGTAGACACCATCTCCTCCCTGTGTCCTCATATGGCTGACCCTCTGTGTGTGTCTGTATCTTAATCTCCGCTTCCTATAAAAACACCAGTCACGTTGGATTAGTGTCTACCACTATGACATCATTTTACCATAATTACCTCAATATAGGACCTGTCTTCAAATACATTCTGAGGTACTGGGGGTTAGGACTTCAGTTTATGAATTTGTTAGGGGCCCAACTAAGGCCATAACACATTCCCATTAACATTCTATAGGAATAATACTCACAGGTCAATGGCATTGAGATGCTGATCATGAGGACTATCAAGACTTCCCACAGTTAAAAAGTGATCTGCAGAGATTTAAATAACTGTCTTGACTGTGCAAAGCCAACAGTTTCTCTTAGAGGCAATCACCAAAAACTTTAATAGGCTCCAATAACCATGACTTACCACATTGGTGGTATCCTTCTCAAAAAATTTATTTCTGAAAAATCTAAGCCCTTCAAGATGATCCTAAATGTTATTAAGAATAGAATCTACCGCCCAAATATTCACAACAATGCCAATATTTTGCTTGGTATCTTACGATTGTAAAAGTCTTCAGCATATACTTGGTACATTGGGTCAAACTTTTGATTATAACTCAAAGTCCTGGGTTCTCTGGAACTATCAGAGACAGAGACAGACAGGGGTGAGGTACCCTGAGTTATGCTCTGTGATTAAAGCAATTATTGGATTAAATATAAATACAGTTGGATAAATTCTGAAAGAGGAAAATCCTTTTAACTTCCCTTTGCCTATAATGAATCTATATGTCTTTTAATTTTTTTTTTTTTTGCTTGAACTCAATATTTATCAACAAAAATAATGTTGAGAACTGGCCACTTTTGTAATCAATGAATGGAAACACCCTATTCTGAAAATCCATGAGACTGACTCTCCACAAAAATCCTCTGTGTGAAATAAGAGCCAGTCATTCAGAAATTACTGGGGAAAACAAAAATTCGTCATATGACTTGACCAGACTACTTACTGGTGGGCTAACATCCTGTGTGAATTGGTGGGTGGTGGTATAGTTAGGAAACACAGCAGTTTCCCTTACCAGAATTTTTTTTGGTAGGTAGGAAGTCTTTTGAGACGAAGAACCTTTTCTATTCACAAGTATGATGAAAGCAAGTTGAAATATGTCAACTTCTTTCTGCATTCATCAGATTCATAAAAACCAGCATAGAAGAATCAGACATGGACAATAAGAGATTGCGTTAGTTCACCTTGAGCAACCAAGGGCATAGCAGTATTGTCTGCCTCACTTCAGTGGGCTATTAAGAACCCAGTAGAATAGCAAATTGATCCAAAAAGAAGATCAAAGGACCCAGCATTATATCTCAATCACCTGCCTTGTTAATTGCTCTAACACAGTATTCTTTCCACAAGAATCTGAATTTTTACAACAGTTTCTTCTTGGTTTCCTAAAGTATAAGCTCACTACTTCATCCTGGTTTAGTGAAAAATCCAGAGTACTTTAATTTCTAAATGTTTTTACCAGCACTATTCACCATAGCAAAGACATAGAACCAACCCAAATATCTATCAGTGATAGACTGGATAAAGAAAATGTGGTATATACAACATACAAAAAACCTTAGGCACTTGAGAATATGGAATACTATGCAACCATAAAAAGGAATGACATGTCTGTTGCAGGGACATGGATGAAGCTGGAAGACATCATCCTCAGCAAACTAACACAGGAACAGAAAACCAAACACTGCATGTTCTCAATCATAAGTGGGAGATGAACTGTGAGAATACATAAACACAGGGAGGGAAATAACACCCGCCAAGGTCTGTTTGGGAGTGGGTGAGGGGAAGGAGAGCGTCAGGATAAAGAGCTATGCATTCATGGCTTAACACCCAGTTGATGGGTTGGTAGCTGCTGCAAACCTCCATGGAATACATTTACCTGTGTAACAAACCTGCACTTTCTGCACATGTATCCCAGAACTTAAAATAAAATATTTTTTTTAAATGTTGCTTACTTACACACTGATAAAAGGAATTTGTATTCATGAATCTGTATTCCTGATTTCTCTATAAATTGAAATCAGAAAATCAGCCTCAAAGTCTTCTAATATCAGGAAAACCAATTTATTTGTATACAACATAATCACCTATCATGTGAAATGTCTGGAATTTGGCATTATACTTTTCTGGAGAACATAATGATGATTGCATATTATTACTGAAATTGTTGAATGTAAAACTCTCAAATCACTCAATAAGCCACTACTATTTAAGCATTCATCTGAATCCACTGAAAATGCATATTTTTTTCTTTAGCACATTTGAGTTTATATGTAGGATTCATTGTGTGGAAAATAGTTTAGCAAATTGTTTCTTGCTAATATCCAATAATTTCTTGAATGTGAGTGGTTTAAAGCAGTGCAGAATATAGAAAAAAAAATGTGCACTAACTTCCATGTTATATACTGGAGACAGACAAACTGCATCAGTTATGCATTGTTTGAATCAAAGAGGGCAAATGTTGTATTAAGCAGCATGCGAAGTTGTGTATTGGAGATAGGGAAGACATAATCAAAATGTGTAGCCTTTTCAATCTTCTGTTCTCCAATTTATTCCTCTTGTTTATGCCATGAACTGAAGAGTCAGGATAATTTATCCTTCTTCCATAAGTAGTAAGTCTTCCTTTCAGCTTCAAAGTGCTCTCTCTTTCCCTTTGTTCATACAGATCCTTTAATATTTTCTATTCTCATTCATTCATTAATTCTTTCAGATACCAATCCACTCATCCTTCTATCTTGTTTCCAATTATCCCCTTATCTAAAATGTATTAAGCACCTTCTTTTTTTTTTTTTTTTGAGACGGAGTCTCGCTCTGTCGCCCAGGCGGGAGTGCAGTGGCCGGATCTCAGCTCACTGCAAGCTCCGCCTCCCGGGTTCACGCCATTCTCCTGCCTCAGCCTCCCGAGTAGCTGGGACTACAGGCGCCGCCACCGCACCCGGCTAATTTTTTCTATTTTTAGTAGAGACGGGGTTTCACCATGGTCTCGATCTCCTGACCTTGTGATCCGCCCGCCTCGGCCTCCCAAAGTGCTGGGATTACAGGCGTGAGCCACCGCGCCCGGCCAAGCACCTTCTTTAAGCTAGGCATTTTATCATCAACTGCGTAGATAAAGAGAAAGTCATCCATTCAATAGCAGTGCCAATGTAATAAGCAATGGGCACAGTGCAGTGAAGCACAACAAAACAAAGGAAAATGAAAACCCCAAATCCTACACTTATGAGGTTTACATATGAGTGGGGTGACAAGGGTGATTTTTCCCCCCCTCTCTACATTCAAAATTAACTTGGAACTCAGCTCAAAGAATCTACATATTTATTTCTCTATCCTTCTCTTCTTTATTTTCCCATAATGGGTCTTGGTCTCTCAGTTTTTAATTTTTAAGCATCTACATTTTATCAGCCATATCTCAGAACATCCACCCCACCTGGGCATATTATGTAAAACACCATGTTGTCACAATATATTATCAATACATGTTATATACCTATAACAACTCTATTAAGGAATTCCTTGTATCAGGAATGCCCTAGAGATGCCAACATTTTGTTTCCATTAATATCATTTCAGGTTTTACATGACAGTATAATTTTCATACAGTAGGAAAAAGATTGAGAGAACAAATAAATATGTTGGTGTCTTTTTAATCCAGCAGGTATTGCAGTAAATTTTTGTCTTCAGGAAGAACGACACACTTTCACAAACACATACCTTAAAATGTCTCATAACTTGGGATAAATGTTGTGGTATTTTGTTTTTCTGGTATTTTGTTTCTTGATCATTTATAATTTGCATGAGCAACCCCTTTTTGATTATCCTCTATTAAAAACTTCTCAAGAATATTTGTTAAAAATTTAAAATGTTACCAAAGGTTCACCAAGTTCTATACCTTCATTCACAGATCTCAACTTACAAATTCTTTGCTTAGCCCTTTTAAAAGCTATGCAAGTACTTAAGATTTAACTTTGTAGGGTAATTCTACTTCCACCGGAGGAAATCTGATGCACTCATTTTATAGCTCAAAAAAGGAACAACGCATACCTGAGTCTGTAAGACTGACTTCCTTACAACAGATTTATGTAATGCACATTTTTTTCCTATTGCTATCCTGCTGATCATAGCAGGGTTTCTACAATGATACATGCTTTCACAAGTTACAAACTACTGGAGTGCATACCTGTATTTTAAAAAGGCTTTTAAATTCAATGAAGTTTGTTGTTAGAGGTCTCTTTTTCTTCTTCTTTGCTTTTTCTTTCTCTGAATTCCTGACTTTGCCCTTTGGATCAGAAGTAATGTCATATTCTAAGAGCACATTTGCAGAAATGTTAGGGTCACATTTATGTATATAATCTCCTGGGCATCTCAAATACAACATACCCCAAGTTTACCCTCCCCCACCACAAAAAACAAAACAAAACAAAAAAAAACCCGTATCCTCTTCTCTGCTGCATTTGTGATATTGGTGAACAGCACAAGAATCCTTGGGAACCACACCACTCCTGTCTCTCCTTGGCCACAGTGAATTTGTCTAGAGTCCTGTCAGTTGTTACAGTATTTCTTAATCCAGCCCCTTTTCTTCCTTCTGGGGGCTCCCACAAGGGACTTTCTTGTGCTCACACTATTAGGTTAAATTCTGAATTGGCTTCCTGGCTCTGAATTCATTCCTCAAATTTGTCCTGAAGTCTTTCTTCAATTAAAATCTGTTCATTTCTAGACGCTCCTTAAAACTTGTTTTCTGTCTCTATTGAATACCATCTTTACTCTGAAGCTCAGAATGCCCGCATCTTTAGAAATTCGACACTCTCTATCTGGCCCTTATGTTGCTCAGGCTGGTCACCAGCTCCTGGCCTCAAGCAATCCTCCTACCTCAGTCTCCAAGGTGGTGATATTGCAGGCATAAGCCATTGTTCGCAGCTTTATTTGGCCCTTTTATCTTTACTCTCCTCTCCTTGCCCCTCTTCTCTTTTTTTCTGTGTTGTCATCTTCCTCCTCCTGTTCCTCCCCGTCTCCTCTTTTTATTATTCTTCTCTTCTTTCTCCTTCATTTTATTCATCCTTTTTCTTCTCTCATCTTTCTTTCTCTTTCTCTGTCTCCTCCTTTACCCACTCTTTCTCAATTTCTGCATGGTATGAAGCATACAATCATGATTCACACTATGCCGTACTACTACTTCGCTTTGAAAAATCCATCTTTTTTCACCTGTAATATCTTCCTATTTCTAGCAAACATAAGCTGCCTTTTTTGGAACACTTGCTTAATGATCTCAGGCACACTTAGGTCTACTGCAGTGAAGAAAAACAAACACCCTGTCGTGGAAAAAGGCAATTGTATGGTGTTTCCCTGGTACTGTAGCTCTCTTCTGGACCTCAGTAATTAAACTCAGTTAAGCTGCATTGATTCTTTTATAAATTATTGTTATCTTCAATACACTGGGGGCCCCTTGAAGACATGAACAAAATTTTTGTGTGGATTCACCTGTGTATTTTGAACACAGTCGTTGCTGAATAAGTAAGTAGTAAATAAATGAATAGATCAGTTGGCTGAAATGATCTTCGAAACAAGTTTGCAATGGGAACAGAGATCAGAATATCTGGACCACTGGCTGAATTTAGGCTGTTATCTTGGAATCATTTCGCTGGAGAATAAAAGATAGTTTTACTACTTTCAGGAGAGCTGTGAGTCAGGTTGTGGTCCATCCCAGGAGTATCCAAATAAAAGACACCTTCCAACAGAGCTTCTGCAACCAAAAGATAAAACACTGTTCTCTAAGTGACAAAGATTACCTGGTTCTGCAAGTGGTCTGCACTGGGTAAAACATGAACCAGGAAGTAGAAAAATATGGCAAGTACAGAATGAATGTTTCATAGTGCAAATTACATTGAGTGTATGGTCTCATATTGTTTGTCTGATAATTGGTGCTAAAATGCCTTCTTACAAACTGCACAGTGTATGTGTGCATGAACGTAAACTTTATTTGCAGTCTGGTCTAGCACCTTAGCATTTTAAGTATCTTAAACGCAAATGAAACATATTTTAAAAGTTTATATTTCAAACATCCTTTTGGAATCAACAACAGAGGCTCCTTATTTATCATAAGGTGTATTAGAAATAAGTTTTTATAGTGACATAGACAGTAATTACATATGTGGTAATATAGTGTGGCAGACAGAATAAAGCCTCCACCAAAGATGTTTTTGTATGAACTCCTGAAAATGTGAATATGTCACTTGTATGACAAAGGGATATTCAGGTCCCAGATGGAATTAAAATAAAATCTGTTCATTTCTAGACGCTCTTAAAACTTGTTTTCTGTCTCTATTGAATACCATCTTTACTCTGAAGCTCAGAATGCCCGCATCTTTAGAAATTCGACACTCTCTATCTGGCCCTTATGTTGCTCAGGCTGGTCACCAGCTCCTGGCCTCAAGCAATCCTCCTACCTCAGTCTCCAAGGTGGTGATATTGCAGGCATAAGCCATTGTTGCAGCTTTATTTGGCCCTTTATCTTTACTCTCCTCTCCTTGCCTCTTCTCTTTTTTCTGTGTTGTCATCTTCCTCCTCCTGTTCCTCCCCGTCTCCTCTTTTTATTATTCTTTCTTCTTTCTCCTTCATTTTATTCATCCTTTTTCTTCTCTCATCTTTCTTTCTCTTTCTCTGTCTCCTCCTTTACCCACTCTTTCTCAATTTCTGCATGGTATGAAGCATACAATCATGATTCACACTATGCCGTACTACTACTTCGCTTTGAAAATCCATCTTTTTCACCTGTAATATCTTCCTATTTCTAGCAAACATAAGCTGCCTTTTTTGGAACACTTGCTTAATGATCTCAGGCACACTTAGGTCTACTGCAGTGAAGAAAACAAACACCCTGTCGTGGAAAAAGGCAATTGTATGGTGTTTCCCACTGTAGCTCTCTTCTGGACCTCAGTAATTAAACTCAGTTAAGCTGCATTGATTCTTTTATAAATTATTGTTATCTTCAATACACTGGGGCCCCTTGAAGACATGAACAAAATTTTTGTGTGGATTCACCTGTGTATTTTGAACACAGTCGTTGCTGAATAAGTAAGTAGTAAATAAATGAATAGATCAGTTGGCTGAAATGATCTTCCGAAGCAAGTTTGCAATGGGAACAGAGATCAGAATATCTGGACCACTGGCTGAATTTAGGCTGTTATCTTGGAATCATTTCGCTGGAGAATAAAAGATAGTTTTTACTACTTTCAGGAGAGCTGTGAGTCAGGTTGTGGTCCATCCCAGGGAGTATCCAAATAAAAGACACACCTTCCAACAGAGCTTCTGCAACCAAAAGATAAAACACTGTTCTCTAAGTGACAAAGATTACCTGGTTCTGCAAGTGGTCTGCACTGGGTAAAACATGAACCAGGAAGTAGAAAAAATATGGGCAAGTACAGAATGAATGTTTCATAGTGCAAATTACATTGAGTGTATGGTCTCATATTGTTTGTCTGATAATTGGTGCTAAAATGCCTTCTTACAAACTGCACAGTGTATGTGTGCATGAACGTAAACTTTATTTGCAGTCTGGTCTAGCACCTTAGCATTTTAAGTATCTTAAACGCAAATGAAACATATTTTAAAAGTTTATATTTCAAACATCCTTTTTGGAATCAACAACAGAGGCTCCTTATTTATCATAAGGTGTATTAGAAATAAGTTTTTTTATAGTGACATAGACAGTAATTACATATGTGGTAATATAGTGTGGCAGACAGAATAAAGCCTCCACCAAAGATGTTTTTGTATGAACTCCCTGAAAATGTGAATATGTCACTTGTATGACAAAGGGATATTCAGGTCCCAGATGGAATTAAAATAGGGAAATTTTTTTTTAATTAATTCTATTTACTGTATATTGATTCTTTTGGTTTTCTTTTTTTCTTTTTTCATCCTCCTTCTCCAATATTCTTTTTTTCATTATTATTATACTTTAAGTTCTAGGTTACATGTGCACAGTGTGGAAGTTTGTTTTAGATGTAGTGCCATGTTGGTATGCTGCACCCATCAACTCATCAACACCCATCAACTCATCATTTACATCAGGTATATCTCCAATGCTATCCCTCCCCTCCTCCCCTCCCACAATAGGCCCCGTGTGTGATGTTCCCCTTCCTGTGTCCAAGTGATCTCATTGTTCAATTCCACCTATGAGTGAGAACATGGGTGTTTGGTTTTCTGTTCTTGCGATAGTTTGCTGAGAATGATGGTTTCCAGCTGCATCCATGTCCCTACAAGGACACAAACTCATCCTTTTTATGGCTGCATAGTATTCCATGGTGTATATGTGCCACATTTTCTTAATCCAGTCTGTCACTGATGGACATTTGGGTTGATTCAAGTCTTTGCTATTGTGAATAGTGCTGCAATAAACATACGTGTGCATGTGTCTTTATAGCAGCATGACTTATAATCCTTTGGGTATATACCCAGTAATGGGATGGCTGGGTCAAATGGTATTTCTAGTTCTAGATCCTTGAGGAATCGCCACACTGTTTTCCACAATGGTTGAACTAGTTTACAGTCCCACCAACAGTGTAAAAGTGTTCCTATTTCTCCACATCCTCTCCAGCACCTGTTGTTTCCTGATTTTTAATGATTGCCATTCTAACTGGTGTGAGATGGTATCTCATTGTGGTTTTGATTTGCATTTCTCTGATGGCCAGTGATGATGAGCATTTTTCATGTGTCTGTTGGCTGTATGAATGTCTTCTTTGAGAAGTGTCTGTTCATATCCTTTGCCCACTTTTTGATGGGGTTGTTTGTTTTTTCTTGTAAATTTGTTTGAGTTCTTTGTAGGTTCTGGATATTAGCCCTTTGTCAGATGAGTAGATTGCAAAAATTTTCTCCCATTCTGTAGGTTGCCTGTTCACTCTGATGGTAGTTTCTTTTGCTGTGCAGAAGCTCTTTAGTTTAATTAGATCCCATTTGTCAATTTTGGCTTTTGTTGCCATTGCTTTTGGTGTTTTAGACATGAAGTCCTTGCCCATGCCTATGTCCTGAATGGTATTACCTAGGTTTTCTTCTAGGGTTTTTATGGTTTTAGGTCTAACATTTAAGTCTCTAATCCATCTTGAATTAATTTTGTATAAGGAGTAAGGAAAGGATCCAGTTTCAGCTTTCTACTTATGGCTAGCCAATTTTCCCAGCACCATTTATTAAATAGGGAATCCTTTCCCCATTTCTTGTTTTTCTCAGGTTTGTCAAAGATCAGATGGCTGTAGATGTGTGGTATTATTTCTGAGGGCTCTGTTCTGTTCCATTGGTCTATATCTCTGTTTTGGTACCAGTACCATGCTGTTTTGGTTACTGTAGCCTTGTAGTATAGTTTGAAGTCAGGTAGCGTGATGCCTCCAGCTTTGTTCTTTTGACTTAGGATTGTCTTGGCAATGCGGTCTTTTTGGTTCCATATGAACTTTAAAGCAGTTTTTCCAATTCTGTGAAGAAAGTCATTGGTAGCTTAATGGGGATGGCATTGAATCTATAAATTACCTTGGGCAGTATGGCCATTTTCACAATATTGATTCTTCCTATCCATGAGCATGGTATGTTCTTCCATTTGTTTGTGTCCTCTTTATTTCACTGAGCAGTGGTTTGTAGTTCTCCTTGAAGAGGTCCTTTACATCCCTTGTAAGTTGGATTCCTAGGTATTTTATTCTCTTTGAAGCAATTGTGAATGGAGTTCATTCATGATTTGGCTCTCTGTTTGTCTGTTACTGGTGTATAAGAATGCTTGTGATTTTTGCACATTGATTTTGTATCCTGAGACTTTGCTGAAGTTGCTTATCAGCTTAAGGAGATTTTGGGCTGAGACAATGGGGTTTTCTAAATATACAATCATGTCATCTGCAAACAGGGACAATTTGACTTCTTCTTTTCCTAACTGAATACCCTTGATTTCTTTCTCTTGCCTGATTGCCCTAGCCAGAACTTCCAACACTATGTTGAATAGGAGTGGTGAGAGAGGGCATCCCTGTCTTGTGCCAGTTTTCAAAGGAATGCTTCCAGTTTTGCCCATTCAGTATGATATTGGCTGTGGGTTTGTCATAAATAGCTCTTATTATTTTGAGATATGTTCCATCAATACCGAATTTATTGAGAGTTTTTAGCATGAAGGGCTGTTGAATTTTGTCAAAGGCCTTTTCTGCATCTATTGAGATAATCATGTGGTTTTTGTCTTTGGTTCTGTTTATATGCTGGATTATGTTTATTGATTTGCATATGTTGAACCAGCCTTGCATCCCAGGGATGAAGCCCACTTGATCATGGTGGATAAGCTTTTGATGTGCTGCTGGATCAGTTTGCCAGTATTTTATTGAGGATTTTTGCATCGATGTTCATCAGGGATATTGGTCTAAAATTCTTTTTTTGTTGTGTCTCCAGGCTTTGGTATCAGGATGATGTTGGCCTCATAAAATGAGTTAGGAGGATTCTCTTTTCTATTGATTGGAATAGTTTCAGAAGGAATGGTACCAGCTCCTCCTTGTACCTCTGGTAGAATTCGGCTGTGAATCCATCTGGTCCTGGACTTTTTTGGTTGGTAGGCTATTAATTATTGCCTCAATTTCAGAGCCTGCTATTGGTCTATTCAGGATTCAACTTCTTCCTGGTTTAGTCTTGGGAAGTGTAAGTGTCCAGGAAATTATCCATTTCTTCTAGATTTTCAGTTTATTTATAGAGGTGTTTATAGTATTCTCTGATGGTAGTTTGTATTTCTGTGGGGTCGGTGGTGATATCCCTTTATCATTTTTATTGCATCTATTTGATTCTTCTCTCTTTTCTTCTTTATTAGTCTTGCTAGCGGTCTATCAATTTTGTTGATCTTTTCAAAAAACCAACTCCTGGATTCATTGATTTTTTGGAGGGTTTTTGTGTCTCTATCTCCTTCAGTTCTGCTCTGATCTTAGTTATTTCTTGCCTTCTGCTAGCTTTTGAATGTGTTTGCTCTTGCTTCTCTAGTTCTTTTAATTGTGATGTTAGAGTGTCAATTTTAGCTCTTTCCTGCTTTCTCTTGTGGGCATTTAGTGCTATAAATTTCCTCTACACACTGCTTTAAATGTGTCCCAGAGATTCTGGTATGTTGTATCTTTGTCCTCATTGGTTTCAAAGAACATCTTTATTTCTGCCTTCATTTCATTATGTACCTAGTAGTCATTCAGGAGCAGGTTGTTCAGTTTCCATGTAGTTGAGCAGTTTTGATTGAGTTTCTTAGTCCTGAGTTCTAGATTAGTGCACTGTTGTCTGAGAGACAATTTGTTATAATTTCTGTTCTTGTACATTTGCTGAGGAGTGCATTTGCTGAGATTTGGTCAACTATGTGGTCAATTTTGGAATCAGTGTGATGTGGTGCTGTGAGAATGTATATTCTGTTGACTTGTGGTGGAGAGTTCTGCAGATATCTATTAAGCATGGGACCCTCCAGGCTATGTGTGGGATATAATCTCCCAGTGTGCTGTTTGCTAAGACCCTTGGTAAAGGGCAGTATTAGAGTTACTCGATTCTCCAGGTGTTGTGTGTCTCAGTTTCTCTTGGCTAGGAAAAGGAATTCCCTACCCCCTTGCACTTCCCAGGTGAGGTGATGCCTCACCCTGCTTCAGTTCTTGCTGATCGGGCTGCACCTGCTGACCAGCACCCATTGTCTGACATCCCCCAGTGAGATGAACCCGGTACCTCAGTTGAAAATGCAGAAATCACCGGTCTTCTGTGTTGCTCACGCTGCGAGCTGGAGGCTGGAGCTGTTCCTATTCGGCCATCTTGGGCACCCCTGGAAATTTTTTAAATAAGGAGATCATCTTGGATTATCCAGGGGGGCTCATTGGAATCACAGAATCTTTAAAAGTGAAAGAGAAAGACAAATAGGTCAGAGTGATATGGCATGAAACCTGCTATTGCTGGCTTTGAAGATGGAAATTGGGGCCATGCATCGAGAAATACAGGTGGTCTCTAGATACTAGAAAGAATAAGGACACATTTTCTCCCTTAGAACTCTAACAGTCAGGACCCTCAGCTGTAGGTCTGTTGGAGTTTGCTTGAGGTCCACCCAGACCCTGTTTGCCTGGGTATCAGCAGCAGAGGCTGCAGAAGATAGAATATTGCTGAACAG
>JAKFHT010001022.1:0-40335 GCA_023783455.1 Erythrocebus patas
AAGAAGTTTCTCAGAAAGCTTCTTTCCAGTTTTTAACGGAAGATATTTCCTATATCACTATAGCCCCCTATGGGCTTCCAAATATCACTTTGCCAATTCCACAAGAATAGCCTTAGCGAAAGGCTTCTTGAAGGAAAAGCTGTAACTCTGTGAGATGTATTAACAGAACACTAAGCAGTTTCACAGAATGCTTCTTTCCAGTTTTTAAAGGAAGTTATTTCCTTTTTCACCATAGCCCTCTATGGGCTTCCAAATATCACTTTCTAAGTTCCACAAGAACAGCCTTAGCGAAAGGCTTCTTGAAAGCAAAGCTGTAACTCTGTGAGATGAATTAACACAACACAAAGCAGTTTCTCAGAAGGCTTCTTTCCAGTTTTTACGGAAGATATTTCCTTTTAAACCATGGCCCTCTATGGGCTTCCAAATATCACTTTCTAAATTCCACAAGAACAGCCTTAGCGAAAGGCTTCTTGAAGGGAAAGCTGTAATTCTGTGAAATGAATTATCGGAACACAAAGCAGTTTCTCAGAAGAATTCTTTCCAGTTTTTAAAGGAAGATATTTCCTTTTTCACCATAGCCCTCTATGGGCTTCCAAATATCACTTTGCCAATTCCACAAAAACAGCCTTATCGAAAGGCTTCTTGAAGAGAAAGATGTAACTCTGTGAGATGTATTAACAGAACACAAAGCAGTTTCTCAGAAGTCTTCTTTCCAGTTTTTTACGGAAGATATTTCCTTTTTCACCATAACCCTCTATGGGCTTCCAAATATCACTTTGCCAATTCCACAACAACAGCCTTAGCAAAAGGCTTCTTGAAGGGAAAGATGTAACTCTGTGAGATGTATTAACAGAACGCAAAGCAGTTTCTCAGAAGGCTTCTTTTCAGTATTTAACGGAAGATATTTCCTTTTTCACCATAGCCCTATCTGGGCTTCCAAATATCACTTTGCCAATTCCACAAGAACAGCCTTAGCGAAAGACCTCTTGAAGGGAAAGCTGCAACTCTGTGAGATGTATTAACAGAACACTAAGCAGTTTCTCAGAAAGTTTCTTTCCAGTGTTTAAAGGAAGATATTTCCTTTTTCACCATAGCCCTCTATGGGCTTCCAAATATCACTGTCTAAGTTCCACAAGAACAGCCTTAGCGAAAGGCTTCTTGAAGGGAAAGGTGTAACTCTGCGAGATGTATTAGGAGAACACTAAGCCGTTTCTCAGAAAGCTTCTTTCCAGTTTTTAAAGGAAGATATTTCCTTTTTCAGCACAGGCCTCTACGGGCTTCCAAATATCACTTTCTAAATTCCTCAAGAACAGCCTTAGCGAAAGGCTTCTTGAAGGGAAAGATGTAACTCTGTGAGATGTATTCACAGAACACAAAGCAGTTTCTCAGAAAGCTTCTTTCCAGTTTTTCACGGAAGATATTTCCTTTATCACCATAGCCCTCAATGGGCTTCCAAATATCACTTTGCCTATTCCACAAGAACAGCCTTAGCGAGAGGCTTCTTGAAAGGAAAGATGTAACTCTGTGAGATGTATTAACAGAACACAAAGCAGTTTCTCAGAAAGCTTCTTTCCAGTTTTTAATGGAAGATATTTCCTTTTTCACCATAGCACTCTAAGGGCTTCCAAATATCACTTTGCCAATTCCACAAGAGCAGCCTTAGCGACAGGCTTCCTGAAGGGAAGGCTGTAACTCTGTGAGCTGTATTAACAGAACACTAAGCAGTTTCTCAGAAAGCTTCTTTCCAGTTTTTAAAGGAAGATATTTCCTTTTTCACCATAGCCCTCTATGGGCTTCCAAATATCACTTTCTAAATTCCACAAGAACAGCCTTAACGAAAGGCTTCTTGAAGGGAAAGCTGTAACTCTGTGAGATGAATTAACAGAACACAAAGCAGTTTCTCAGAAGGCTTCTTTCCAGTTTTTAACGGAAGATATTTCCTTTTTCACCATAGCCCTCTATGGGCTTCCAATTATCACTTTGCCAATTACACAAGAACAGCCTTAGCGAAAGGCTTCTTGAAGGGAAAGCTGTAACTCTGTGAGAAGTATTAACAGAACACTAAGTAGTTTCTCAGAAAGCTTTTTTCCAGTTTTTAAAGGAAGATATTTCCTTTTTCACCATAGCCCTCTATGGGCTTCGAAATATCACTTTCTAAATTCCACAAGAACAGCCTTAGCCAAAGGCTTCTTGAAGGGAAAGCTGTAACTCTGTGAGATGAATTAACAGTACACAAAGCAATTTCTCAGAAGGCTTCTTTCCAGTTTTTTACGGACGATATTTCCTTTTTCACCATAGCCCCCCATGGGCTTCCAAATATCACTTTGCCAATTCCACAAGAACTGCCTTAGCGAAAGGCTTCTTGAAGGGAAAGATGTAACTCTGTGAGATGAATTAACAGAACACAAAGCAGTTTCTCAGAAGGCTTCTTTCCAGTTTTTAACGGAAGGTATTTCCTTTTTCACCATAGCCCCCTATGGGCTTCCAAATATCACTTTCTACGTTCCACAAGAACAGACTTAGCGAAAGGCTTCTTGAAGGGAAAGATGTAACTCTGTGAGATGTATTAACAGAACACAAAGCAGTTTCTCAGAAAGCTTCTTTTCAGTTTTTAAAGGAAGATATTTCCTTTTTCACCGTGGCCCTCCATGGGCTTCCAAATATCACTTTGCCAATTCCAAAAGAACAGCCTTAGCGAAAGGCTTCTTGAAGGGAAAGATGTAACTCTGTGAGATGTATTAACAGAACACAAAGCAGTTTCTCAGAAAGCTTCTTTCCAGTTTTTAAGTGAAGATATTTCCTTTTTCACCACAGCCTTTTATGGGCTTCCAAATATCACTTTTTAAATTCCACAAGAACAGCCTTATCGAAAGTCTTCTTGAAGGGAATGATGTAACACTGTGACAGATATTAACAGAAGACAAAGCAGTTTCTCAGAAGGCTTCTTTCCAATTTTTAAAGGAAGATATTTCCTTTTTCACCATAGCCCTTTATGGGCTTCCAATTATCACTTTGCCAATTCCAGAAGAACAGCCTTAGCGAAAGGCTTCTTGAAGGGAAAGATGTAACTCTGTGAGATGTATTAACAGAACACTAAGCAGTTTCTCAGAAGGCTTCTTTCCAGTTTTTACGGAAGATATTTCCTTTTTCACCATAGCCCTCTAAGGGCTTCCAAATATCACTTTGCCAATTCCACAAGAACAGCCTTAGCGAATGTCTTCTTGAAGGGAAAGATGTAACTCTGGGAGATGTATTAACAGAACACAAAGCAGTTTCTCAGAAAGCTTCTTTCCAGTTTTTAAAGGAAGATATTAACTTTTTAACCGTGGCCCTCCATGGGCTTCCAAATATCACTTTGCCAATTCCACAAGAACAGCCTTAGCGAAGGGCTTCTTGAAGGGAAAGATGTAACTCTGTGAGATGTATTAACAGAACACCAAGCAGTTTCTCCGAAAGCTTCTTTCCAGTTTTTTTACGGAAGATATTTCCTTTTTCACCGTAGCCCTCTAAGGGCTTCCAAATATCACTTTGCCAATTCCACAAGAACAGCCTTAGCGAGAGGCTTCTTGAAGGGAAAGATGTAACTCTGTGAGATGTATTAACAGAACACAAAGCAGTTTCTCAGAAAGCTTCTTTCCAGTTTTTAATGGAAGATATTTCCTTTTTCACCATAGCCCTCTAAGGGCTTCCAAATATCACTTTGCCAATTCCACAAGAGGAGATTTAGCGAGAGGCTTCTTGAAGGGAAAGATGTAACTCTGTGAGATGTATTATCAGAACACTAAGCAGTTTCTAAGAAAGCTTCTTTCCAGTTTTGAAAGGAAGATATTTCCTTTTTCACCATAGCCCTCTATGGGCTTCCAAATATCACTTTCTAAATTGCACAAGAACAGCCTTAGCGAAAGGCTTCTGGAAGGGAAAGCTGTAACTCTGTGATATGAATTGACATTACATAAAGCAGTTTCTCAGAAGGCTTCTTTCCAGTTTTTAACGGAATATATTTCCTTTTTCACCATAGCCCTCTAAGGGCTTCCAAATATCACTTTGCCAATTCCACAAGAGGAGACTTAGCGAGAGGCTTCTTGAAGGGAAAGATGTAACTCTGTGAGATGTATTATCAGAACACTAAGCAGTTTCTAAGAAAGCTTCTTTCCAGTTTTGAAAGGAAGATATTTCCTTTTTCACCATAGCCCTCTATGGGCTTCCAAATATCACTTTCTAAATTGCACAAGAACAGCCTTAGCGAAAGGCTTCTTGAAGGGAAAGCTGTAACTCTGTGATATGAATTGACATTACACAAAGCAGTTTCTCAGAAGGCTTCTTTCCAGTTTTTAACGGAATATATTTCCTTTTTCACCATAGCCCTCTAAGGGCTTCCAAATATCACTTTGCCAATTCCACAAGAACAGCTTTAGCGAATGTCTTCTTGAAGGGAAAGATGTAACTCTGTGAGATGTATTAACAGATCACAGAGCAGTTTCTCAGAAAGCTTCTTTCCAGTTTTTAAAGGAAGATATTTCCTTTTTCACCATAGCCTTCTATGGGCTTCCAAATATCACTTTCTAAATTCCACAAGAACAGCCTTACGAAAGGCTTCTTGAAGGGAAAGCTGTAACTCTGTGAGATGAATTAACAGAACACAAAGCAGTTTCTCAGAAGGCTTCTTTCCAATTTTTAATGGAAGATATTTGATTTTTCACCATAGCCCTCTATGGGCGGCCAAATATCACTTTCTAAATTCCACAAGAAGTGCCTTAGCGAAAGGCTTCTTGAAGGGAAAGCTGTAACTCTGTGAGATGAATTAACAGAACACAATCCAGTTTCTCAGAAGGCTTCTTTCCAGTTTTTAACGGAAGATATTTCCTTTTTCACCATAGCCCTCTATGGACTTCCAAATATCACTTTGCGAATTCCACAAGAACAGCCTTAGCGAAAGGCTTCTTGAAGGAAGAGCTGTAACTCTGTGAGATGTATTAACAGAACACAAAGCAGTTTCTCAGAAAGCTTCTTTCCAGTTTTAAACGGAAGATATTTCCTTTTTCACCGTACTCCTCTATGGGCTTCCAAATATCACATTGTAAATTCCACAAGAACAGCCTTAGCGAAAGGCTTCTTGAAGGGAAAGATGTAACTCTGTGAGAAGTATTAAGAGAACACAAAGCAGTTTCTCAGAAAGCTTCTTTCCAGTTTATAACGGAGGATATTTCCTTTTTCACCGTAGCCCTCTATGGGCTTCCAAATATCACTTTGCCTATTCCACAAGAACAGCCTTCCCGAAAGGCTTCTAGAAGGGAAAGATGTAACTCAGTGAGATGAATTAACAGAACCCAAAGCAGTTTCTCAGAAGGCTTCTTTCCAGTATTTAACGGAAGATATTTCCTTTTTCACTGTAGCCCTCTATGGGCTTCCAAATATCACTTTGCCAATTCCACAAGAACAGCCTTTGCGAAAGGCTTCTAGAAGGGAAAGATGTAACTCTGTGAGATGTATTAACAGAACACAAACCAGTTTCTCAGAAAGCTTCTTTCCAGTTTTTATCGGAAGATATTTCCTTTTTCACCATAGCCCTCTATGGGCTTCCAAATATCACTTTGCCAATTCCACAAGAACAGCCTTAGCGAAAGGCTTCTTGAAGGGAAAGCTGTAACTCTGTGAGATGCATTAACAGAACACTAAGCAGTTTCTCAGAAAGCTTCTTTCCAGTTTTTAAAAAAAGATATTTCCTTTTTCACCATAGCCCTCTATGGGCTTCCAAATATCACTTTGGCAATTCCACAAGAACAGCCTTTGCGAAAGGCTTCTTGAAGGGAAAGCTGTGACTCTGTGAGATGTAGTAACAGAACACAAAGCAGTTTCTCAGAAAGCTTCTTTCCAGTTTTTAACGGAAGATATTTTTTTTCACCATAGCCCTCTATGGGCTTCTAACTATCACTTTGCCAATTCCACAAGAACAGCCTTAGGGAAAGGCTTCTTGAAGGGAAAGCTGTAACTCTGTGAGATGCATTAACAGAACACTAAGCAGTTTCTCAGAAAGCTTCTTTCAAGTTTTTAAATAAAGATATTTCCTTTTTCACCATAGAACTCTATGGGCTTCCAAATATCACTTTCTAAACTCCACAAGAACAGCCTTAGCGAAAGGCTTCTTGAAGGGAAAGATGTAACTCTGTGAGATGTATTAACAGAACACAAAGCAGTTTGTCAGAAAGCTTCTTTCCAGTTTTTATCGGAGGATATTTCCTTTTTCACCATAACCCTCTATGGGCTTCCAAATATCACTTTGCCAATTCCACAAGAACAGCCTTAGCGAAAGGCTTCTGGAAGGGAAAGATGTAACTCTGTGAGATGCATTAACAGACAACTAAGCAGTTTCTCAGAAAACTTCTTTCCAGTTTTTAACGGAAGATATTTCCTTTTTCACCATAGCCCTCTATGGGCTTCCAAATATCACTTTCTAAACTCCACAAGAACAGCCTTAGCGAAATTCTTCTTGAAGGAAAGCTGTAACTCTGTGAGATGAATTAACAGAACACAAAGCAGTTTCTCAGAAGGCTTCTTTCCAGTTTTTAACGGAAGATATTTCCTTTTCCACTGTAGCCCTCTATGGGCTTCCAAATATCACTTTGCCAATTCCACAAGAACCGCCTTAGCGAAAGGCTTCTTGAAGGGAAAGATGTAACTCTGTGAGATGAATTAACAGAACACAAAGCAGTCTCTCAGAAAGCTTCTTTCCAGTTTTTAAAGGAAGATATTTCCTTTTTAACCGTAGCCCTCTATGGGCTTCCAAATATCGCTTTGCCAAATCCACAAGAACAGCCTTAGCGAAAGGCTTCTTGAAGGGAAAGTTGTGACTCTGTGAGATGTATTAACAGAACACTAAGCAGTTTCTCAGAAAGCTTCTTTGCAGTTTCTAACGGAAGATATTTCCTTTTTCACCATAGCCCTCTATTGGCTTCCAAATATCACTTGCTAAATTCCACAAGAAGAGCCTTAGAAAAAGGCTTCCTGAAGGGAAAGCTGTAACTCTGTGAGATGAATTAACAGAACACAATGCAGTTTCTAAGAAGGCTTCTTTTCAGTTTTAACGGAAGATATTTCCTTTTTCACCATAGCCCTCTATGGGCTTATAAATATCACTTTGCCAATTCCACAAGAACAGCCTTAGCGAAAGGCTTCTTGAAGGGAAAGATGTAACTCTGTGAGAAGTATTAAGAGAACACAAAGCAGTTTCTGAGAAAGTTTCTTTCCAGTTTATAACGGAAGATATTTCCTTTTTCACCATAGCCCTCTATGGGCTTCCAAATATCACTTTGCCAATTCCACAAGAACAGCCTTAGCGAAAGGCTTCTAGAAGGGAAAGATGTAACTCTGTGAGATGTATTAACAGAACCCAAAGCACTTTCTCAGAAAGCTTCTTTCCAGTTTTTAACGGAAGATATTTCCTTTTTCACCATAGCCCTCTATGGGCTTCCAAATATCACTTTGCCAATTCCACAAGAACAGCCTTAGCAAAAGGCTTCTTGAAGGGAAAGCTGTAACTCTGTGAGATGAATTAACAGAACACAATGCAGTTTCTCAGAAGGCTTCTTTTCAGTTTTAACGGAAGATATTTCCTTTTTCACCATAGCCCTCTGTGGGCTTCCAAATATCACTTTGCCAATTCCACAAGAACAGCCTTAGCGAAAGGCTTCTTGAAGGGAAAGATGTAACTCTGTGAGAAGTATTAAGAGAACACAAAGCAGTTTCTGAGAAAGCTTCTTTCCAGTTTATAACGGAAGATATTTCCTTTTTCACCATAGCCCTCTATGGGCTTCCAAATATCCCTTTGTCAATTCCACAAGAACAGCCTTAGGGAAAGGCTTCTTGAAGGGAAAGCTGTAACTCTGTGGGATGCATTAACAGAACACTAAACAGTTTCTCAGAAAGCTTCTTTCAAGTTTTTAAAAAAAGATATTTCCTTTTTCACCATAGAACTCTATGGGCTTCCAAATATCACTTTCTAAAATCCACAAGAACAGCCTTAGCGAAAGGCTTCTTGAAGGGAAAGATGTAACTCTGTGAGATGTATTAACAGAACACAAAGCAGTTTCTCGGAAAGCTTCTTTCCAGTTTTTATCGGAGGATATTTCCTTTTTCACCATAGCCCTCTGGGCTTCCAAATATCACTTTGCCAATTCCACAAGAACAGCGTTAGCGAATGGCTTCTTGAAGGGAAAGCTGTAACTCTGTGAGATACATTAACAGAACACTAAACAGTTTCTCAGAAAACTTCTTTCCAGTTTTTAAAAAAAGATATTTCCTTTTTCACGATAGCCCTCTAAGGGCCTCCAAATATCAGTTTCTAAATTCCACAAGAACAGCCTTAGCGAAAGGCTTCTTGAAGGGAAAGATTTAACTCTGTGAGATGTATTAAGAGAACACAAAGCAGTTTCTCAGAAAGCTTCTTTCCAGTTTTTAACGGAAGATATTTCCTTTTTCACCATAGCCCTCTATGGGCTTCCAAATATCACTTTGCCAATTCCACAAGAAGAGCCTTAGCGAAAGGCTTCTTGAAGGGAAAGCTGTAACTCTGTGAGATGAATTAACAGAACACAAAGCAGTTTCTCAGAAAGCTTCTTTCCAGTTTTTAACGGAAGATATTTCCTTTTTCACCATAGCCCTCTATGGGCTTCCAAATATCACTTTCTAAATTCCACAAGAACAGCCTTAACGACAGGCTTTTGAAGGAAAGCTGTAACTCTGTGAGATGAATTAACAGAACACAAAGCAGTTTCTCAGAAAGCTTCTTTCCAGTTTTTAACGGAAGATATTTCCTTTTTCACCATAGCCCTCTATGGGCTTCCAAATATCACTTTGCCAATTCCACAAGAACAGCCTTAGCGAAAGGCTTCTTGAAGGGAAAGATGTAACTCTGTGACATGAATTAACAGAACACAAAGCAGTTTCTCAGAAAGCTTCTTCCAGTTTTTAACGGAAGATATTTACTTTTCACCATAGCCCTCTATGGGCTTCCAAATATCACTTTGCCAATTCCACAAGAACAGCCTTAGCGAAAGGCTTCTAGAAGGAAAGCTGTAACTCTGTGAGATGAATTAACAGAACACAAAGCAGTTTCTCAGAAAGCTTCTTCCAGTTTTTAACGGAAGATATTTCCTTTTTCACCATAGCCCTCTATGGGCTTCCAAATATCACTTGCCAATTCCACAAGAACAGCCTTAGCAAAAGGCTTCTTGAAGGAAAGATGTAACTCTGTGAGATGTATTAACAGAACACAAAGCAGTTTCTCAGAAAGCTTCTTTCCAGTTTTTAACGGAAGATATTTCCTTTTTCACCATAGCCCTCTATGGGCTTCCAAATATCACTTTCTAAATTCCACAAGAAGAGCCTTAGCGAAAGGCTTCTTGAAGGGAAAGATGTAACTCTGTGAGATGAATTAACAGAACACAAAGCAGTTTCTCAGAAGGCTTCTTTCCAGTTTTTAATGGAAGATATTTCCTTTTTCACCATAGCCCTCTATGGGCTTCCAAATATCACTTTGCCAATTCCACAAGAACAGCCTTAGTGAAAGGCTTCTTGAAGGGAAAGATGTAACTCTGTGAGATGAATTAACAGAACACAAAGCAGTTTCTCAGAAAGCTTCTTTCCAGTTTTTAACGGAAGATATTTCCTTTTTCACCATAGCCCTCTATGGGCTTCCAAATATCACTTTGCCAATTCCACAAGAACAGCCTTAGCGAAAGGCTTCATGAAGGGAAAGATGTAACTCTGTGAGATGCATTAACAGAACACAAAGCAGTTTCTCAGAAAGCTTCTTCCAGTTTTTAAAAAGATATTTCCTTTTTCACCATAGCCCTCTATGGGCTTCCAAATATCACTTTTCCAATTCCACAAGAACAGCCTTAGCGAAAGGCTTCTTGAACGAAAGATGTAACTCTGTGAGATGAATTAACAGAACCCAAAGCAGTTTCTCAGAAAGCTTCTTTCCAGTTTTTAACGGAAGATATTTCCTTTTTCACCATAGCCCTCTATGGGCTTCCAAATATCACTTTGCCAATTCCACAAGAACAGCCTTAGGAAATGCTTCTTGAAGGAAAGCTGTAACTCTGTGAGATGTATTAACAGAACACAAAGCAGTTTCTCAGAAAGCTTCTTTCCAGTTTTTAACGGAAGATATTTCTTTTCACCATAGCCCTCTGGGCTTCCAAATATCACTTTGCTAATTCCACAAGAACAGCCTTAGCGAAAGGCTTCTTGAAGGAAAGCTGTAACTCTGTGAGATGAATTAACAGAACACAAAGCAGTTTCTCAGAAAGCTTCTTTCCAGTTTTTAACGGAAGATATTTCTTTTCACCATAGCCCTCTATGGGCTTCCAAATATCACTTCTAATTCCACAAGAACAGCCTTAGCGAAAGGCTTCTTGAAGGAAAGCTGTAACTCTGTGAGATGTATTAACAGAACACAAAGCAGTTTCTCAGAAAGCTTTTTCCAGTTTTTAACGGAAGATATTTCTTTTCACCATAGCCCTCTATGGGCTTCCAAATATCACTTTTCCAATTCCACAAGAACAGCCTTAGCGAAAGGCTTTTGAAGGAAAGATGTAACTCTGTGAGATTCATTAACAGAACACAAAGCAGTTTCTCAGAAAGCTTCTTTCCAGTTTTAAGGAAGATATTTCCTTTTTCACCATAGCCCTCTATGGGCTTCCAAATATCACTTTGCCAATTCCACAAGAACAGCCTTTGTGAAAGGCTTCTAGAAGGGAAAGATGTAACTCTGTGAGATGTATTAACAGAACACAAAGCAGTTTCTCAGAAAGCTTCTTTCCAGTTTTTAACGGAAGATATTTCCTTTTTCACCATAGCCCTCTATGGGCTTCCAAATATCACTTTGCCAATTCCACAAGAACAGCCTTAGCGAAAGGCTTCTTGAAGGGAAAGCTGTAACTCTGTGAGATGTATTAACAGAACACAAAGCAGTTTCTCAGAAGGCTTCTTTCCAGTTTTTAACGGAAGATATTTCCTTTTTCACCATAGCCCTCTATGGGCTTCCAAATATCACTTTGCCAATTCCACAAGAACAGCCTTAGCGAAAGGCTTCTGAAGGAAAGATGTAACTCTGTGAGATGTATTAACAGAACACAAAGCAGTTTCTCAGAAGGCTTCTTTCCAGTTTTTAACGGAAGATATTTCCTTTTTCACCATAGCCCTCTATGGGCTTCCAAATATCACTTTGCCAATTCCACAAGAACAGCCTTAGCGAAAGGCTTCTTGAAGGGAAAGATGTAACTCTGTGAGATGAATTAACAGAACACAAAGCAGTTTCTCAGAAGCTTCTTTCCAGTTTTTAACGGAAGATATTTCCTTTTTCACCATAGCCCTCTATGGGCTTCCAAATATCACTTTCCAATTCCACAAGAACAGCCTTAGCGAAAGGCTTCTTGAAGGGAAAGCTGTAACTCTGTGAGATGCATTAACAGAACACAAAGCAGTTTCTCAGAAAGCTTCTTTCCAGTTTTTAAAAAAAGATATTTCCTTTTTCACCATAGCCATCTATGGGCTTCCAAATATCACTTTGCCAATTCCACAAGAACAGCCTTAGTGAAAGGCTTCTGAAGGAAAGCTGTAACTCTGTGAGATGAATTAACAGAACACAAGCAGTTTCTCAGAAGCTTCTTTCCAGTTTTTAACGGAAGATATTTCCTTTTTCACCATAGCCCTCTATGGGCTTCCAAATATCACTTTGCCAATTCCACAAGAACAGCCTTAGCGAAAGGCTTCTGAAGGAAAGATGTAACTCTGTGAGATGTATTAACAGAACACAAGCAGTTTCTCAGAAAGCTTCTTTCCAGTTTTTAACGGAAGATATTTCCTTTTTCACCATAGCCCTCTATGGGCTTCCAAATATCACTTTGCCAATTCCACAAGAACAGCCTTAGCGAAAGGCTTCTGAAGGAAAGATGTAACTCTGTGAGATGATTAACAGAACACAAAGCAGTTTCTCAGAAAGCTTCTTTCCAGTTTTTAACGGAAGATATTTCCTTTTTCACCATAGCCCTCTATGGGCTTCCAAATATCACTTTGCCAATTCCACAAGAACAGCCTTAGCGAAAGGCTTGAAGGAAAGCTGTAACTCTGTGAGATGTATTAACAGAACACAAAGCAGTTTCTCAGAAAGCTTCTTTCCAGTTTTTAACGGAAGATATTTTTTTTCACCATAGCCCTCTATGGGCTTCCAAATATCACTTTGCCAATTCCACAAGAACAGCCTTAGCGAAAGGCTTCTTGAAGGAAAGATGTAACTCTGTGAGATGTATTAACAGAACACAAAGCAGTTTCTCAGAAAGCTTCTTTCCAGTTTTTAACGGAAGATATTTCCTTTTCACCATAGCCCTCTATGGGCTTCCAAATATCACTTTGCCAATTCCACAAGAACAGCCTTAGCGAAAGGCTTCTTGAAGGAAAGATGTAACTCTGTGAGATGTATTAACAGAACACAAAGCAGTTTCTCAGAAAGCTTCTTTCCAGTTTTAACGGAAGATATTTCCTTTTCACCATAGCCCTCTATGGGCTTCCAAATATCACTTTGCCAATTCCACAAGAACAGCCTTAGCGAAAGGCTTCTGAAGGAAAGATGTAACTCTGTGAGATGAATTAACAGAACACAAAGCAGTTTCTCAGAAGCTTCTTTCCAGTTTTAACGGAAGATATTTCCTTTTCACCATAGCCCTCTATGGGCTTCCAAATATCACTTTCTAATTCCACAAGAACAGCCTTAGCAAAAGGCTTCTGAAGGAAAGATGTAACTCTGTGAGATGTATTAACAGAACACAAAGCAGTTTCTCAGAAAGCTTCTTTCCAGTTTTAACGGAAGATATTTCCTTTTCACCATAGCCCACTATGGGCTTCCAAATATCACTTTGCCAATTCCACAAGAACAGCCTTAGCGAAAGGCTTCTTGAAGAGAAAGATGTAACTCTGTGAGATATATTAACAGAACACAAAGCAGTTTCTCAGAAAGCTTCTTTCCAGTTTTTAACGGAAGATATTTCCTTTTTCACCATAGCCCTCTATGGGCTTCCAAATATCACTTTGCCAATTCCACAAGAACAGCCTTAGCGAAAGGCTTCTTGAAGGGAAAGCTGTAACTCTGTGAGATGCATTAACAGAACACAAAGCAGTTTCTCAGAAAGCTTCTTTCCAGTTTTTAACGGAAGATATTTCCTTTTTCACCATAGCCCTCTATGGGCTTCCAAATATCACTTTGCCAATTCCACAAGAACAGCCTTAGCGAAAGGCTTCTTGAAGGGAAAGATGTAACTCTGTGAGATGAATTAACAGAACACAAAGCAGTTTCTCAGAAAGCTTCTTCCAGTTTTTAACGGAAGATATTTCCTTTTTCACCATAGCCCTCTATGGGCTTCCAAATATCACTTTCAATTCCACAAGAACAGCCTTAGCGAAAGGCTTCTTGAAGGAAAGATGTAACTCTGTGAGATGCATTAACAGAACACAAGCAGTTTCTCAGAAAGCTTCTTTCCAGTTTTTAACGGAAGATATTTCCTTTTTCACCATAGCCCTCTATGGGCTTCCAAATATCACTTTGCCAATTCCACAAGAACAGCCTTAGCGAAAGGCTTCTTGAAGGGAAAGATGTAACTCTGTGAGATGTATTAACAGAACACAAAGCAGTTTCTCAGAAAGCTTCTTTCCAGTTTTTAACGGAAGATATTTCCTTTTTCACCATAGCCCTCTATGGGCTTCCAAATATCACTTTCCAATTCCACAAGAACAGCCTTAGCGAAAGGCTTCTTGAAGGGAAAGATGTAACTCTGTGAGATGTATTAACAGAACACAAAGCAGTTTCTCAGAAAGCTTCTTTCCAGTTTTTAACGGAAGATATTTCCTTTTTCACCATAGCCCTCTATGGGCTTCCAAATATCACTTTGCCAATTCCACAAGAGCAGCCTTAGCGAAAGGATTCTTGAAGGGAAAGATGTAACTCTGTGAGCTGTATTAACAGAACACAAAGCAGTTTCTCAGAAAGCTTCTTTCCAGTTTCAACGGAAGATATTTCCTTTTTCACCATAGCCCTCTATGGGCTTCCAAATATCCCTTTGCCACTTCCACAAGAACAGACTTTGCAAAAGGCTTCTTGAAGGGAAAGATGTAACTCTGTGAGATGTATTAACAGAACACAAAGCAGTTTCTCAGAAAGCTTCTTTCCAGTTTTTAACGGAAGATATTTCCTTTTTCACCATAGCCCTCTATGGGCTTCCAAATATCACTTTCCAATTCCACAAGAACAGCCTTAGCGAAAGGCTTCTTGAAGGAAAGCTGTAACTCTGTGAGATGAATTAACAGAACACAAGCAGTTTCTCAGAAGGCTTCTTTCCAGTTTTAACGGAAGATATTTCTTTTTCACCATAGCCCTCTATGGGCTTCAAATATCACTTTGCCAATTCCACAAGAACAGCCTTAGCGAAAGGCTTCTTGAAGGAAAGATGTAACTCTGTGAGATGTATTAACAGAACACAAAGCAGTTTCTCAGAAAGCTTCTTTCCAGTTTTAACGGAAGATATTTCCTTTTTCACCATAGCCTCTATGGGCTTCCAAATATCACTTTGCCAATTCCACAAGAACAGCCTTAGCGAAAGGCTTCTTGAAGGAAAGATGTAACTCTGTGAGATGCATTAACAGAACACAAAGCAGTTTCTCAGAAAGCTTCTTTCAGTTTTTAAAAAAAGATATTTCCTTTTTCACCATAGACCTCTATGGGCTTCCAAATATCACTTTCTAAACTCCACAAGAACAGCCTTAGCGAAAGGCTTCTTGAAGGGAAAGATGTAACTCTGTGAGATGTATTAACAGAACACAAAGCAGTTTCTCAGAAAGCTTCTTTCCAGTTTTTAACGGAAGATATTTCCTTTTTCACCATAGCCCTCTACGGGCTTCCAAATATCACTTTGCCAATTCCACAAGAACAGCCTTTGTGGAAGGCTTCTTGAAGGGAGATGTAACTCTGTGAGATGTATTAACAGAACACAAAGCAGTTTCTCAGAAAGCTTCTTTCCAGTTTTAATGGAAGATATTTCTTTTATCACCACAGCCCTCTATGGGCTTCCAAATATCACTTTCTAAATTCCACAAGAAGAGCCTCAGCGGAAGGCTTCTTGAAGAAAAGATGTAACTCTGTGAGATGTATTAACAGAACACAAAGCAGTTTCTCAGAAAATTCTTTCCAGTTTTTAAAAAGATATTTCCTTTTTCACCATAGCCTCTATGGGCTTCCAAATATCACTTTGCCAATTCCACAAGAACAGCCTTAGCAAAGGCTTCTTGAAGGAAAGCTGTAACTCTGTGAGATGAATTAACAGAACACAAAGCAGTTTCTCAGAAAGCTTCTTTCCAGTTTTAACGGAAGATATTTCCTTTTTCACCATAGCCTCTATGGGCTTCCAAATATCACTTTCTAAATTCCACAAGAACAGCCTTAGCAAAGGCTTCTTGAAGGAAAGCTGTAACTCTGTGAGATGTATTAACAGAACACAAGCAGTTTCTCAGAAAGCTTCTTTCCAGTTTTTAAAAAGATATTTCCTTTTTCACCATAGCCCTATGGGCTTCCAAATATCACTTTGCCAATTCCACAAGAACAGCCTTAGCGAAAGGCTTCTGAAGGAAAGCTGTAACTCTGTGAGAAGTATTAACAGAACACAAAGCAGTTTCTCAGAAAGCTTCTTTCCAGTTTTTAACGGAAGATATTTCCTTTTTCACCATAGCCCTCTATGGGCTTCCAAATATCACTTTGCCAATTCCACAAGAACAGCCTTAGCGAAAGGCTTCTTGAAAGCAAAGCTGTAACTCTGTGAGATGAATTAACACAACACAAAGCAGTTTCTCAGAAGGCTTCTTTCCAGGTTTAACGGAAGATATTTCCTTTTCACCATAGCCCTCTATGGGCTTCCAAATATCACTTTGCCAATTCCACAAGAACAGCCTTAGCAAAAGGCTTCTTGAAGGAAAGATGTAACTCTGTGAGATGTATTAACAGAACACAAAGCAGTTTCTCAGAAAGCTTCTTTCCAGTTTTAACGGAAGATATTTCCTTTTACACCATAGCCTCTATGGGCTTCCAAATATCACTTTTTAAATTCCACAAGAAGAGCCTTAGCGAAAGGCTTCTTGAAGGGAAAGCTGTAACTCTGTGAGATGAATTAACAGAACACAAAGCAGTTTCTCAGAAGGCTTCTTTCCAGTTTTTAATGGAAGATATTTCCTTTTTCACCATAGCCCTCTATGGGCTTCCAAATATCACTTTTCCAATTCCACAAGAAGAGCCTTAGTGAAAGGCTTCTTGAAGGGAAAGATGTAACTCTTTGAGATATATTAACAGAACACAAAGCAGTTTCTCAGAAAGCTTCTTTCCAGATTTTAACGGAAGATATTTCCTTTTTCACCATAGCCCTCTATGAGTTTCCAAATATCACTTTGCCAATTCCACAAGAACAGCCTTAGCGAAAGGCTTCTTGAAGGGAAAGCTGTAACTCTGTGAGATGCATTAAAAGAACACTAAGCAGTTTCTCAGAAAGCTTCTTCCAGTTTTTAAAAAGATATTTCCTTTTCACCATAGCCCTCTATGGGCTTCCAAATATCACTTTCCAATTCCACAAGAACAGCCTTAGCGAAAGGCTTTGAAGGAAAGCTGTAACTCTGTGAGATGAATTAACAGAACACAAAGCAGTTTCTCAGAAAGCTTCTTTCCAGTTTTAAAGGAAGATATTTCCTTTTCACCATAGCCCTCTATGGGCTTCCAAATATCACTTTTCCAATTCCACAAGAACAGCCTTAGCGAAAGGCTTCTTGAAGGAAAGATGTAACTCTGTGAGATGAATTAACAGAACACAAAGCAGTTTCTCAGAAAGCTTCTTTCCAGTTTTAACGGAAGATATTTCCTTTTCACCATAGCCCTCTATGGGCTTCCAAATATCACTTTGCCAATTCCACAAGAACAGCCTTAGCGAAAGGCTTCTTGAAGGGAAAGCTGTAACTCTGTGAGATGCATTAACAGAACACTAAGCAGTTTCTCAGAAAGCTTCTTTCCAGTTTTTAAAAAGATATTTCCTTTTCACCATAGCCTCTATGGGCTTCCAAATATCACTTTTCCAATTCCACAAGAACAGCCTTAGCGAAAGACTTGTTGAAGGGAAAGATGTAACTCTGTGAGATGAATTAACAGAACCCAAAGCTATTTCTCAGAAGGCTTCTTTCCAGTTTTAACGGAAGATATTTCACTTTTCACCATAGCCCTATGGGCTTCCAAATATCACTTTGCCAATTCCACAAGAACAGCCTTAGCGAAAGGCTTCTTGAAGGAAAGATGTAACTCTGTGAGAAGTATTAAGAGAACACAAAGCAGTTTCTGAGAAAGCTTCTTTCTAGTTTTTAACGGAAGATATTTACTTTTTCACCATAGCCCTCTATGGGCTTCCAAATATCACTTTGCCAATTCCACAAGAACAGCCTTAGGGAAAGGCTTCTTGAAGGGAAAGCTGTAACTCTGTGAGATGCATTAACAGAACACTAAGCAGTTTCTCAGAAAGCTTCTTTCCAGTTTTTAAAAAGATATTTCCTTTTCACCATAGAACTCTATGGGCTTCCAAATATCACTTTCTAATTCCACAAGAACAGCCTTAGCGAAAGGCTTCTTGAAGGAAAGCTGTAACTCTGTGAGATGAATTAACAGAACACAAAGCAGTTTCTCAGAAGCTTCTTTCCAGTTTTTAACGGAAGATATTTCTTTTTCACCATAGCCCTCTATGGGCTTCCAAATATCACTTTCAATTCCACAAGAACAGCCTTAGCAAAAGGCTTCTTGAAGGAAAGCTGTAACTCTGTGAGATGATTAACAGAACACAAAGCAGTTTCTCAGAAGGCTTCTTTCCAGTTTTTAACGGAAGATATTTCCTTTTCACCATAGCCCTCTACGGGCTTCCAAATATCACTTTGCCAATTCCACAAGAACAGCCTTAGCGAAAGGCTTTGAAGGAAAGATGTAACTCTGTGAGATGTATTAACAGAACACAAAGCAGTTTCTCAGAAACCTTCTTTCCAGTTTTTAACGGAAGATATTTCCTTTTTCACCATAACCCTCTATGGGCTTCCAAATATCACTTTCTAAATTCCACAAGAACAGTCTTAGTGAAAGGCTTCTTGAAGGGACAGCTGTACCTCTGTGAGATGAATTAAGAGAACACAAAGCAGTTTCTCAGAAGGCTTCTTTCCAGTTTTTAACGGAAGATATTTCCTTTTTCAACATAGCCCTCTAGGGGCTTCCAAATATCACTTTGCCAATTCCACAAGAACAGCCTTAGCAAAAGGCTTCGTGAAGGGAAAAATGTAACTCTGTGAGATGTATTAACAGAACACAAAGCAGTTTCTCAGAAACCTTCTTTCCAGTTTTTAACGGAAGTTATTTCCTTTTTCATCATAGCCCTCTATGGGCTTCCAAATATCACTTTTCCAATTCCACAAGAAGAGCCTTAGTGAAAGGCTTCTTGAAGGGAAAGATGTAACTCTTTGAGATGAATTAACAGAACACAAAGCAGTTTCTCAGAAGGCTTCTTTCCAGTTTTTAACGGAAGATATTTCCTTTTCACCATAGCCCTCTATGGGTTTCCAAGTATCACTTTGCCAATTCCACAAGAACAGCCTTAGCGAAAGGCTTCTTGAAGGGAAAGCTGTAACTCTGTGAGATGCATTAACAGAACACTAAGCAGTTTCTCAGAAAGCTTCTTTCCAGGTTTTAAAAAGAGATATTTCCTTTTCACCATAGCCCTATGGGCTTCCAAATATCACTTTGCCAATTCCACAAGAACAGCCTTAGCGAAAGGCTTCTTGAAGGAAAGCTGTAACTCTGTGAGATGAATTAACAGAACACAAAGCAGTTTCTCAGAAAGCTTCTTTCCAGTTTTTAACGAAAGATATTTCCTTTTTCACTGTAGCCCTCTATGGGCTTCCAAATATCACTTTGCCAATTCCACAAGAAGAGCCTTAGCGAAAGGCTTCTAGAAGGGAAAGATGTAACTCTGTGAGATGTATTAACAGAACACAAAGCAGTTTCTCAGAAAGCTTCTTTCCAGTTTTTAAGGGAAGATATTTCCTTTTTCACCAGAGCCCTCTATGGGCTTCCAAATATCACTTTGCCAATTCCACAAGAACAGCCTTAGCGAAAGGCTTCTGAAGGAAAGATGTAACTCGGTGAGATGTATTAACAGACCACAAAGCAGTTTCTCAGAAAGCTTCTTTCCAGTTTTAACGGAAGATATTTCCTTTTCAACATAGCCCTCTATGGGCTTCCAAATATCACTTTGCCAATTCCACAAGAACAGCCTTAGCAAAGGCTTCTTGAAGGAAAGCTGTAACTCTGTGAGATACATTAACAGAACACTAAGCAGTTTCTCCGAAAACTTCTTTCCAGTTTTTAAAAAAAGATATTTCGTTTTTCACGATAGCCCTCTATGGGCCTCCAAATATCACTTTGCCAATTCCACAAGAACAGCCTTAGCGAAAGGCTTCTAGAAGGGATAGATGTAACTCTGTGAGATGTATTAAGAGAACACAAAGCAGTTTCTGAGAAAGCATCTTTCCAGTTTTTAACAGAAGATATTTCCTTTTTCAACATAGCCCTCTATGGGCTTCCAAATATCACTTTGCCAATTCCACAAGAACAGCCTGTCGATAGGCTTCTGGAAGGGAAAGATGTAACTCGGTGAGATGTATTAACAGAACACAAAGCAGTTTCTCAGAAAGCTTCTTTCCAGTTTTAAACGGAAGATATTTCCTTTTTCACAATAGCCCTCTACGGGCTTCCAAATATCACTTTGCCAATTCCACAAGAACTGCCTTTGCGAAAGGCTTCTAGAAGGGAAAGCTGTAACTCTGTGAGATGAATTAACAGAACACAAAGCAGTTTCTCAGAAGGCTTCTTCCCAGTTTTTAACGGAACATATTTCCTTTTTCACCGTAGCCCTCTATGGGCTTCAAATATCACTTTGCCAATTCCACAAGAACAGCCTTAGCAAAAGGCTTCTAAGAGAGAAAGATGTAACTCTGTGAGATGTATTAACAGAACACAAAGCAGTTTCTCAGAAAGCTTCTTTCCAGTTTTTACGGAAGATATTTCCTTTTTCACCATAGCCCTCTATGGGCTTCCAAATATCACTTTGCCAATTCCACAAGAACAGCCTTAGCAAAAGGCTTCTAAGAGAGAAAGATGTAACTCTGTAAGATATATTAACAGAACACAAAGCAGTTTCTCAGAAAGCTTCTTTCCAGTTTTTATCGGAAGATATTTGCTTTTTCACCATAGCCCTCTATGGGTTTCCAAATATCACTTTGCCAATTCCACAAGAACAGCCTTAACGAAAGGCTCCTTGAAGGGAAAGCTGTAACTCTGTGAGATGGATGAACAGAACACTAAGCAGTTTCTCAGAAAGCTTCTTTCCAGTTTTTAAAAAAAGATATTTCCTTTTTCACCATAGCCCTCTATGGGCTTCCAAATATCACTTTGCCAATTCCACAAGAACAGCCTTAGCGAAAGGCTTCTTACAGAACCCAAAGCAATTTCTCAGAAGGCTTCGTTCCAGTTTTAACGGAAGATATTTCCTTTTTCACCATAGCCCTCAATGGGCTTCCAAATATCACTTTTCCAATTCCACAAGAACAGCCTTAGCGAAAGGCTTCTTGAAGGGAAAGATGTAACTCTGTGAGATGCATTAACAGAACACTAAGCAGTTTCTCAGAAAGCTTCTTTCCAGTTTTTAACGGAAGATATTTCCTTTTTCACCATAGCCCTCTAGGGGCTTCCAAATATCACTTTCTAAACTCCACAAGGACAGCCTTAGCGAAAGGCTTCTTGAAGGGAAAGCTGTAACTCGGAGAGATGAATTAACAGAACACAAAGCAGTTTCTCAGAAAGCTTCTTTCCAGTTTTTAACGGAAGATATTTCCTTTTTCACCATAGCCCTCTATGGGCTTCCAAATATCACTTTTCCAATTCAACAAGAACAGCCTTAGTGAAAGGCTTCTTGAAGGGAAAGATGTAACTCTTTGAGATGTATTAAGAGAACACAAAGCAGTTTCTCAGAAGGCTTCTTTCCAGGTTTTAAAAAGAGATTTTTCCTTTTTCACCATAGCCCTCTATGGGCTTCCAAATATCACTTTGTCAATTCCACAAGAACAGCCTTAGCTAAAGGCTTCTTGAAGGGAAAGATGTAACTCCGTGAGATGTATTAACAGAACACAAAGCAGTTTCTCAGAAAGCTTCTTTCCAGTTTTTAACGGAAGATATTTCCTTTTTCACCATAGCCCTATATGGGCTTCCAAATATCACTTTCTAAATTGCACAAGAACAGCCTTAGCGAAAGTCTTCTAGAAGGGAACGATGTAACTCTGTGAGATGTATTAACAGAACCCAAAGCACTTTCTCAGAAAGCTTCTTTCCAGTTTTTAACGGAAGATATTTCCTTTTTCACCATAGCCCTCTATGGGCTTCCAAATATCACTTTTCCAATTCCACAAGAACAGCCTTAGCAAAAGGCTTCTTGAAGGGAAAGCTGTAACTCTGTGAGATGAATTAACAGAACACAATGCAGTTTCTCAGAAGGCTTCTTTTCAGTTTTAACGGAAGATATTTACTTTTTCACCATAGCCCTCTGTGGGCTCCAAATATTACTTTGCCAATTCCACAAGAACAGCCTTAGCGAAAGGCTTCTTGAAGGGAAAGATGTAACTCTGTGAGAAGTATTAAGAAAACACAAAGCAGTTTCTGAGAAAGCTTCTTTCCAGTTTCTAACGGAAGATATTTCCTTTTTCACCATAGCCCTCTATGGGTTCCAAATATCACTTTGCCAATTCCACAAGAACAGCCTTAGGGAAAGGCTTCTTGAAGGGAAAGCTGTAACTCTGTGGGATGCATTAACAGAACACTAAACAGTTTCTCAGAAAGCTTCTTTCAAGTTTTTAAAAAAGATATTTCCTTTTTCACCATAGAACACTACGGGCTTCCAAATATCACTTTCTAAACTCCACAATAACAGCCTTAGCGAAAGGCTTCTTGAAGGGAAAGATGTAACTCTGTGAGATGTATTAACAGAACACAAAGCAGTTTCTCAGAAAGCTTCTTTCCAGTATTTATCGGAGGATATTTCCTTTTTCACCATAGCCCTCTACGGGCTTCCAAATATCACTTTGCCAATTCCACAAGAACAGCCTTAGCGAAAGGCTTCTTGAAGGGAAAGATGTAACTCTGTGAGATACATTAAGAGAACACTAAGCAGTTTCTCAGAAAACTTCTTTCCAGTTTTGAAAAAAAGATATTTCCTTTTTCACGGTAGCCCTCTATGGGACTCCAAATATCAGTTTCTAAATTCCACAAGAACAGCCTTAGCGAAAGGCTTCTTGAAGGGAAATATTTAACTCTGTGAGATGTATTAAGAGAACACAAAGCAGTTTCTCAGAAAGCTTCTTTCCAGTTTTTAACGAAAGATATTTCCTTTTTCACCATAGCCTCTATGGGCTTCCAAATATCCCTTTGCCAATTCCACAAGAAGAGCCTAAGCAAAAGGCTTCTTGAAGGGAAAGCTGTAACTCTGTGAGATGAATTAAAAGAACACAAAGCAGTTTCTCAGAAGGCTTCTTTCCAGTTTTTAACGGAAGATATTTCCGTTTTCACAATAGCCCCCTATGGGCTTCCAAATATCACTCTCTAAATTCCACAAGAACAGCCTTAACGACAGGCTTTTTGAAGGGAAAGCTGTAACTCTGTGAGATGCATTAACAGAACACTAAGCAGTTTCTCAGAAAGCTTCTTTCCAGTTTTTTAAAAAAGATATTTCCTTTTTCACCATAGCCCTCTATGGGCTTCCAAATATCACTTTGCCAATTCCACAAGAACAGCCTTAGCGAAAGGCTTCTTGAAGGGAAAGCTGTAACTCTGTGAGATGTATTAACAGAACACAAAGCAGTTTCTCAGAAAGCTTCTTTCCAGTTTTTAACGGAAGATATTTCCTTTTTCACCATAGCCCTCTATGGGCTTCCAAATATCACTTTGCCAATTCCACAAGAACAGCCTTTGCGAAAGGCTTCTAGAAGGGAAAGCTGTAACTCTTTGAGATGAATTAACAGAACACAAAGCAGTTTCTCAGAAGGCTTCTTCCCAGTTTTTAACGGAACATATTTCCTTTTTCACCATAGCCCTCTATGGGCTTCCAAATATCACTTTGCCAATTCCACAAGAACAGCCTTAGCAAAAGGCTTCTAAGAGAGAAAGATGTAACTCTGTGAGATGTATTAACAGAACACAAAGCAGTTTCTCAGAAAGCTTCTTTCCAGTTTTTAACGGAAGATATTTCCTTTTTCACCATAGCCCTCTATGGGCTTCCAAATATCACTTTCTAAATTCCACAAGAACAGCCTTAGCGAAAGGCTTCTTGAAGGGAAAGCTGTAACTCTGTGAGATGAATTAACAGAACACAAAGCAGTTTCTCAGAAGGCTTCTTTCCAGTTTTTAACGGAAGATATTTCCTTTTTCACCATAGCCCTCTATGGGCTTCCAAATATCACTTTTCCAATTCCACAAGAAGAGCCTTAGTGAAAGGCTTCTTGAAGGGAAAGATGTAACTCTGTGAGATGAATTAACAGAACACAAAGCAGTTTCTCAGAAAGCTTCTTTCCAGATTTTAACGGAAGATATTTCCTTTTTCACCATAGCCCTCTATGAGTTTCCAAATATCACTTTGCCAATTCCACAAGAACAGCCCTAGCGAAAGGCTTCTTGAAGGGAAAGCTGTAACTCTGTGAGATGCATTAAAAGAACACTAAGCAGTTTCTCAGAAAGCTTCTTCCAGTTTTTAAAAAAAGAGATTTCCTTTTTCACCATAGCCCTCTATGGGCTTCCAAATATCACTTTTCCAATTCCACAAGAACAGCCTTAGCGAAAGGCTTGTTGAAGGGAAAGATGTAACTCTGTGAGATGAATTAACAGAACCCAAAGCTATTTCTCAGAAGGCTTCTTTCCAGTTTTAACGGAAGATATTTCATTTTTCACCAGAGCCCTCTATGGGCTTCCAAATATCACTTTGCCAATTCCACAAGAACAGCCTTAGCGAAAGGCTTCTTGAAGGGAATGATGTAACTCTGTGAGAAGTATTAAGAGAACACAAAGCAGTTTCTGAGAAAGCTTCTTTCTAGTTTTTAACGGAAGATATTTACTTTTTCACCATAGCCCTCTATGGGCTTCCAAATATCACTTTGCCAATTCCACAAGAACAGCCTTAGGGAAAGGCTTCTTGAAGGGAAAGCTGTAACTCTGTGAGATGTATTAACAGAACACTAAGCAGTTTCTCAGAAAGCTTCTTTCCAGTTTTTAAAAAGATATTTACTTTTCACCATAGCCCTCTATGGGCTTCCAAATATCACTTTCTAAATTCCACAAGAACAGCCTTAGCGAAAGGCTTCTAGAAGGAAAGCTGTAACTCTGTGAGATGAATTAACAGAACACAAAGCAGTTTCTCAGAAACCTTCTTTCCAGTTTTTAACGGAAGATATTTACTTTTCACCATAGCCCTCTATGGGCTTCCAAATATCACTTTTCCAATTCCACAAGAACAGCCTTAGCAAAAGGCTTCTTGAAGGAAAGATGTAACTCTGTGAGATTCATTAACAGAACACAAAGCAGTTTCTCAGAAAGCTTCTTTCCAGTTTATAAGGGAAGATATTTCCTTTTTCACCATAGCCCTCTATGGGCTTCCAAATATCACTTTTCCAATTCCACAAGAACAGCCTTAGTGAAAGGCTTCTAGAAGGAAAGATGTAACTCTGTGAGATGTATTAACAGAACACAAAGCAGTTTCTCAGAAACCTTCTTTCCAGTTTTAACGGAAGATATTTCCTTTTTCACCATAGCCCTCTATGGGCTTCCAAATATCACTTTCTAAATTCCACAAGAACAGTCTTAGTGAAAGGCTTCTTGAAGGAAAGCTGTAACTCTGTGAGATGAATTAACAGAACACAAGCAGTTTCTCAGAAAGCTTCTTTCCAGTTTTAACGGAAGATATTTCCTTTTTCACCATAGCCCTCTAGGGCTTCCAAATATCACTTTGCCAATTCCACAAGAACAGCCTTAGCGAAAGGCTTCTTGAAGGAAAGATGTAACTCTGTGAGATGTATTAACAGAACACAAAGCAGTTTCTCAGAAACTTCTTTCCAGTTTTAACGGAAGATATTTCCTTTTCACCATAGCCCTCTATGGGCTTCCAAATATCACTTTTCCAATTCCACAAGAAGAGCCTTAGTGAAAGGCTTCTTGAAGGAAAGATGTAACTCTTTGAGATGAATTAACAGAATACAAAGCAGTTTCTCAGAAGGCTTCTTTCCAGTTTTAAGGAAGATATTTCCTTTTTCACCATAGCCCTCAATGGGTTTCCAAGTATCACTTTGTCAATTCCACAAGAACAGCCTTAGCGACAGGCTTCTTGAAGGAAAGCTGTAACTCTGTGAGATGCATTAACAGAACACAAAGCAGTTTCTCAGAAACTTCTTTCCAGTTTTAACGGAAGATATTTCCTTTTTCACCATAGCCCTCTATGGGCTTCCAAATATCACTTTGCCAATTCCACAAGAACAGCCTTAGCGAAAGGCTTCTTGAAGGAAAGCTGTAACTCTGTGAGATGAATTAACAGAACACAAAGCAGTTTCTCAGAAAGCTTCTTCCAGTTTTTAACGAAGATATTTCCTTTTTCACCATAGCCTCTATGGGCTTCCAAATATCACTTTGCCAATTCCACAAGAACAGCCTTAGCGAAAGGCTTCTAGAAGGAAAGATGTAACTCTGTGAGATGTATTAACAGAACACAAAGCAGTTTCTCAGAAAGCTTCTTTCCAGTTTTAAGGAAGATATTTCCTTTTTCACCATAGCCCTCTATGGGCTTCCAAATATCACTTTGCCAATTCCACAAGAACAGCCTTAGCGATAGCCTTCTGAAGGAAAGATGTAACTCTGTGAGATGTATTAACAGAACACAAAGCAGTTTCTCAGAAAGCTTCTTTCCAGTTTTAACGGAAGATATTTCCTTTTCACCATAGCCCTCTATGGGCTTCCAAATATCACTTTGCCAATTCCACAAGAACAGCCTTAGCGAAAGGCTTCTTGAAGGAAAGCTGTAACTCTGTGAGATACATTAACAGAACACTAAGCAGTTTCTCAGAAAGCTTCTTTCCAGTTTTTAAAAAGATATTTCCTTTTCACCATAGCCCTCTATGGGCTTCCAAATATCACTTTGCCAATTCCACAAGAACAGCCTTAGCGAAAGGCTTCTAGAAGGAAAGATGTAACTCTGTGAGATGTATTAACAGAACACAAAGCAGTTTCTCAGAAAGCTTCTTTCCAGTTTTAACAGAAGATATTTCCTTTTCAACATAGCCCTCTATGGGCTTCCAAATATCACTTTGCCAATTCCACAAGAACAGCCTTAGCGAAGGCTTCTAGAAGGAAAGATGTAACTCTGTGAGATGTATTAACAGAACACAAAGCAGTTTCTCAGAAAGCTTCTTTCCAGTTTTAACGGAAGATATTTCCTTTTTCACCATAGCCCTCTACGGGCTTCCAAATATCACTTTGCCAATTCCACAAGAACAGCCTTTGCGAAAGGCTTCTAGAAGGGAAAGCTGTAACTCTGTGAGATGAATTAACAGAACACAAAGCAGTTTCTCAGAAGGCTTCTTCCCAGTTTTTAACGGAACATATTTCCTTTTCACCATAGCCCTCTATGGGCTTCAAATATCACTTTCTAATTCCACAAGAACAGCCTTAGCAAAGGCTTCTGAAGGAAAGATGTAACTCTGTGAGATGTATTAACAGAACACAAAGCAGTTTCTCAGAAAGCTTCTTTCCAGTTTTTATCGGAAGATATTTCCTTTTTCACCATAGCCCTCTATGGGCTTCCAAATATCACTTTGCCAATTCCACAAGAACAGCCTTAGCAAAGGCTTCTGAAGGAAAGATGTAACTCTGTGAGATGTATTAACAGAACACAAAGCAGTTTCTCAGAAAGCTTCTTTCCAGTTTTTAACGGAAGATATTTCCTTTTCACCATAGCCCTCTATGGGTTTCCAAATATCACTTTGCCAATTCCACAAGAACAGCCTTAGCGAAAGGCTTCTTGAAGGAAAGATGTAACTCTGTGAGATGTATTAACAGAACACAAAGCAGTTTCTCAGAAAGCTTCTTTCCAGTTTTTAAAAGATATTTCCTTTTCACCATAGCCCTCTATGGGCTTCCAAATATCACTTTTCCAATTCCACAAGAACAGCCTTAGCGAAGGCTTCTTGAAGGAAGATGTAACTCTGTGAGATGATTAACAGAACACAAAGCAGTTTCTCAGAAGGCTTCTTTCCAGTTTTTAACGGAAGATATTTCCTTTTCACCATAGCCCTCAATGGGCTTCCAAATATCACTTTTCCAATTCCACAAGAACAGCCTTAGCGAAGGCTTCTTGAAGGAAAGATGTAACTCTGTGAGATGCATTAACAGAACACTAAGCAGTTTCTCAGAAAGCTTCTTTCCAGTTTTTAACGGAAGATATTTCCTTTTCACCATAGCCCTCTATGGCTTCCAAATATCACTTTGCTAATTCCACAAGAACAGCCTTAGCGAAAGGCTTCTTGAAGGAAAAGATGTAAATCTGTGAGATGTATTAAGAGAACACAAAGCAGTTTCTCAGAAAGCTTTTTTAGAGTTTTTAACGGAAGATATTTCCTTTTTCACCATAGCCCTCTATGGGCTTCCAAATATCACTTTGCCAATTCCACAAGAACAGCCTTAGCGAAAGGCTTCTGGAAGGGAAAGATGTAACTCGGTGAGATGTATTAACAGAACACAAAGCAGTTTCTCAGAAAGCTTCTTTACAGTTTTTAACGGAAGATATTTCCTTTTTCACCATAGCCATCCTCGGGCTTCCAAATATCACTTTGCCAATTCCACAAAAACAGCCTTAGCGAAAGGCTTCTTGAAGGGAAACCTGTAACTCTGTGAGATGTATTAACAGAACACAAAGCGGTTTCTCAGCAAGCTTCTTTCCAGTTTTTAACGGAAGATATTTCCTTTTTCACCACAGCCCTCTATGGGCTTCCAAATATCACTTTGCCAATTCCACAAGAACAGCCTTAGCGAAAGGCTTCTAGAAGGGAAAGATGTAACTCTGTGAGATGTATTAACAGAACCCAAAGCAGTTTCTCAGAAAGCTTCTTTCCAGTTTTTAACGGAAGATATTTCCTTTTTCACCATAGCCCTCTATGGGCTTCCAAATATCACTTTTCCAATTCCACAAGAACAGCCTTAGCGAAAGGCTTCTTGAAGGAAAGATGTAACTCTGTGAGATGTATTAACAGAACACAAAGCAGTTTCTCAGAAAGCTTCTTTCCAGTTTTTAACGGAAGATATTTCCTTTTTCACCATAGCCCTCTATGGGCTTCCAAATATCACTTTGCTAATTCCACAAGAACAGCCTTAGCGAAAGGCTTCTGAAGGAAAGATGTAACTCTGTGAGATGTATTAACAGAACACAAAGCAGTTTCTCAGAAAGCTTCTTTCCAGTTTTTAACGGAAGATATTTCCTTTTTCACCATAGCCCTCTATGGGCTTCCAAATATCACTTTGCCAATTCCACAAGAACAGCCTTAGCAAAGGCTTCTTGAAGGAAAGCTGTAACTCTGTGAGATGCATTAACAGAACACTAAGCAGTTTCTCAGAAAGCTTCTTTCCAGTTTTTAACGGAAGATATTTCCTTTTCACCATAGCCCTCTATGGGCTTCCAAATATCACTTTCTAATTCCACAAGAACAGCCTTAGCGAAAGGCTTCTTGAAGGAAAGATGTAACTCTGTGAGATGTATTAACAGAACACAAAGCAGTTTCTCAGAAAGCTTCTTTCCAGTTTTTAACGGAAGATATTTCCTTTTTCACCATAGCCCTCTATGGGCTTCCAAATATCACTTTGCCAATTCCACAAGAACAGCGTTAGCGAAAGGCTTCTTGAAGGGAAAGCTGTAACTCTGTGAGATACATTAAGAGAACACTAAGCAGTTTCTCAGAAAACTTCTTTCCAGTTTTTAAAAAAAGATATTTCCTTTTTCACGATAGCCCTCTATGGGCCTCCAAATATCACTTTCTAGATTCCACAAGAACAGCCTTAGCGAAAGGCTTCTTGAAGGGAAAGATTTAACTCTGTGAGATGTATTAAGAGAACACAAAGCAGTTTCTCAGAAAGCTTCTTTCCAGTTTTTAACGGAAGATATTTCCTTTTTCACCATAGCCCTCTATGGGCTTCCAAATATCACTTTGCCAATTCCACAAGAACAGCCTTAGCAAAGGCTTCTTGAAGGAAAGCTGTAACTCTGTGAGATGAATTAACAGAACACAAAGCAGTTTCTCAGAAGGCTTCTTTCCAGTTTTTAACGGAAGATATTTCCTTTTTCACCATAGCCCTCTATGGGCTTCCAAATATCACTTTGCCAATTCCACAAGAACAGCCTTAGCGAAAGGCTTCTTGAAGGGAAAGATGTAACTCTGTGAGAAGTATTAAGAGAACACAAAGCAGTTTCTGAGAAAGCTTCTTTCCAGTTTTTAACGGAAGATATTTCCTTTTTCACCATAGCCCTCTATGGGCTTCCAAATATCACTTTGTCAATTCCACAAGAACAGCCTTAGGGAAAGGCTTCTTGAAGGGAAAGCTGTAACTCTGTGAGATGCATTAACAGAACACTAAACAGTTTCTCAGAAAGCTTCTTTCAAGTTTTTAAAAAAAAGATATTTCCTTTTCACCATAGCCCTCAATGGGCTTCCAAATATCACTTTCTAAACTCCACAATAACAGCCTTAGCGAAAGGCTTTGAAGGAAAGATGTAACTCTGTGAGATGTATTAACAGAACACAAAGCAGTTTCTCAGAAAGCTTCTTCCAGTTTTTAACGGAAGATATTTCCTTTTCACCATAGCCCTCTACGGGCTTCCAAATATCACTTTGCCAATTCCACAAGAACAGCCTTAGCGAAAGGCTTCTTGAAGGGAAAGATGTAACTCTGTGAGATACATTAAGAGAACACTAAGCAGTTTCTCAGAAAACTTCTTTCCAGTTTTGAAAAAAAGATATTTCCTTTTTCACGGTAGCCCTCTATGGGACTCCAAATATCAGTTTCTAAATTCCACAAGAACAGCCTTAGCGAAAGGATTCTTGAAGGGAAATATTTAACTCTGTGAGATGTATTAAGAGAACACAAAGCAGTTTCTCAGAAAGCTTCTTTCCAGTTTTTAACGAAAGATATTTCCTTTTTCACCATAGCCCTCTATGGGCTTCCAAATATCCCTTTGCCAATTCCACAAGAAGAGCCTAAGCAAAAGGCTTCTTGAAGGGAAAGCTGTAACTCTGTGAGATGAATTAAAAGAACACAAAGCAGTTTCTCAGAAGGTTTCTTTCCAGTTTTTAACGGAAGATATTTCCGTTTTCACAATAGCCCCCTAGGGGCTTCCAAATATCACTCTCTAAATTCCACAAGAACAGCCTTAACGACAGGCTTTTTGAAGGGAACGCTGTAACTCTGTGAGATGCATTAACAGAACACTAAGCAGTTTCTCAGAAAGCTTCTTTCCAGTTTTTTAAAAAAGATATTTCCTTTTTCACCATAGCCCACCATGGGCTTCCAAATATCACTTTGCCAATTCCACAAGAACAGCCTTAGCGAAAGGCTTCTTGAAGGGAAAGCTCTAACTCTGTGAGAAGTATTAAGAGAACACAAAGCAGTTTCTTAGAAAGCTTCCTTCTAGTTTTCAACGGAAGATATTTACTTTTTCACCATAGCCCTAGGGGCTTCCAAATATCACTCTCTAAATTCCACAAGAACAGCCTTAACGACAGGCTTTTTGAAGGGAACGCTGTAACTCTGTGAGATGCATTAACAGAACACTAAGCAGTTTCTCAGAAAGCTTCTTTCCAGTTTTTTAAAAAAGATATTTCCTTTTTCACCATAGCCCACCATGGGCTTCCAAATATCACTTTGCCAATTCCACAAGAACAGCCTTAGCGAAAGGCTTCTTGAAGGGAAAGCTGTAACTCTGTGAGAAGTATTAAGAGAACACAAAGCAGTTTCTTAGAAAGCTTCCTTCTAGTTTTCAACGGAAGATATTTACTTTTTCACCATAGCCCTCTATGGGCTTCCAAATATCACTTTGCCAATTCCACAAGAACAGCCTTTGCGAAAGGCTTCTAGAAGGGAAAGCTATAACTCTTTGAGATGAATTAACAGAACACAAAGCAGTTTCTCAGAAGGCTTCTTCCCAGTTTTTAACGGAACATATTTCCTTTTTCACCGTAGCCATCTATGGGCTTCAAATATCACTTTGCCAATTCCACAAGAACAGCCTTAGCAAAAGGCTTCTAAGGGAGAAAGATGTAACTCTGTGAGATGTATTAACAGAACACAAAGCAGCTTCTCAGAAAGCTTCTTTCCAGTTTTTAACGGAAGATATTTCCTTTTTCACCATAGCCCTCTATGGGCTTCCAAATATCACTTTATAAATTCCACAAGAAGAGCCTTAGCGAAAGGCTTCTTGAATCGAAAGCTGTAACTCTGTGAGATGAATTAACAGAACACAAAGCAGTTTCTCAGAAGGCTTCTTTCCAGTTTTTAATGGAAGATATTTCCTTTTTCACCATAGCCCTCTATGGGCTTCCAAATATCACTTTTCCAATTCCACAAGAAGAGCCTTAGTGAAAGGCTTCTTGAAGGGAAAGATGTAACTCTGTGAGATGAATTAACAGAACACAAAGCAGTTTCTCAGAAAGCTTCTTTCCAGATTTTAACGGAAGATATTTCCTTTTTCACCATAGCCCTCTATGAGTTTCCAAATATCACTTTGCCAATTCCACAAGAACAGCCCTAGCGAAAGGCTTCTTGAAGGGAAAGCTGTAACTCTGTGAGATGCATTAAAAGAACACTAAGCAGTTTCTCAGAAAGCTTCTTCCAGTTTTAAAAAGATATTTCCTTTTCACCATAGCCCTCTATGGGCTTCCAAATATCACTTTTCCAATTCCACAAGAACAGCCTTAGCGAAAGGCTTGTTGAAGGGAAAGATGTAACTCTGTGAGATGAATTAACAGAACCCAAAGCTATTTCTCAGAAGGCTTCTTTCCAGTTTTAACGGAAGATATTTCATTTTTCACCAGAGCCCTCTATGGGCTTCCAAATATCACTTTGCCAATTCCACAAGAACAGCCTTAGCGAAAGGCTTCTTGAAGGGAATGATGTAACTCTGTGAGAAGTATTAAGAGAACACAAAGCAGTTTCTGAGAAAGCTTCTTTCTAGTTTTTAACGGAAGATATTTACTTTTTCACCATAGCCCTCTATGGGCTTCCAAATATCACTTTGCCAATTCCACAAGAACAGCCTTAGGGAAAGGCTTCTTGAAGGGAAAGCTGTAACTCTGTGAGATGCATTAACAGAACACTAAAAAGTTTCTCAGAAAGCTTCTTTCCAGTTTTTAAAAAAAGATATTTACTTTTTCACCATAGAACTCTAAGGGCTTCCAAATATCACTTTCTAAACTCCACAAGAACAGCCTTAGCGAAAGGCTTCTAGAAGGGAAAGCTGTAACTCTGTGAGATGAATTAACAGAACACAAAGCAGTTTCTCAGAAGGCTTCTTCCCAGTTTTTAACGTAAGATATTTTCTTTTTCACCCTAGCCCTCTATGGGCTTCCAGATATCACTTTTCGAATTCCACAAGATCAGCCTTAGCAAAAGGCTTCTAAGAGAGAAAGATGTAACTCTGTGAGATTCATTAACAGAACACAAAGCAGTTTCTCAGAAAGCGTCTTTCCAGTTTATAAGGGAAGATATTTCCTTTTTCACCATAGCCCTCTACGGGCTTACAAATATCACTTTGCCAATTCCACAAGAACAGCCTTTGTGAAAGGCTTCTAGAAGGGAAAGATGTAACTCTGTGAGATGTATTAACAGAACACAAAGCAGTTTCTCAGAAACCTTCTTTCCAGTTTTTAACGGAAGATATTTCCTTTTTCACCATAACCCTCTATGGGCTTCCAAATATCACTTTCTAAATTCCACAAGAACAGCCTTAGTGAAAGGCGTCTTGAAGGGAAAGCTGTAACTCTGTGAGATGTATTAACAGAACACAAAGCAGTTTCTCAGAAGGCTTCTTTCCAGTTTTAACGGAAGATATTTCCTTTTCAACATAGCCCTCTAGGGCTTCCAAATATCACTTTGCCAATTCCACAAGAACAGCCTTAGCAAAAGGCTTCTTGAAGGAAAGATGTAACTCTGTGAGATGTATTAACAGAACACAAAGCAGTTTCTCAGAAACCTTCTTTCCAGTTTTAACGGAAGATATTTCCTTTTTCACCATAGCCCTCTATGGGCTTCCAAATATCACTTTTCCAATTCCACAAGAAGAGCCTTAGTGAAAGGCTTCTTGAAGGAAAGATGTAACTCTGTGAGATGAATTAACAGAACACAAAGCAGTTTCTCAGAAGCTTCTTTCCAGTTTTTAAGGAAGATATTTCCTTTTTCACCATAGCCCTCTATGGGTTTCCAAGTATCACTTTGTCAATTCCACAAGAACAGCCTTAGCGAAGGCTTCTTGAAGGAAAGCTGTAACTCTGTGAGATGCATTAACAGAACACTAAGCAGTTTCTCAGAAAGCTTCTTTCCAGTTTTAAAAAGATATTTCCTTTTTCACCATAGCCTCTATGGGCTTCCAAATATCACTTTGCCAATTCCACAAGAACAGCCTTAGGGAAAGGCTTCTTGAAGGAAAGCTGTAACTCTGTGAGATGAATTAACAGAACACAAAGCAGTTTCTCAGAAAGTTTCTTTCCAGTTTATAACGGATGATATTTCCTTTTTCACCATAGCCCTCTACGGGCTTCCAAATATCACTTTGCCAATTCCACAAGAAGAGCCTTAGCGAAAGGCTTCTAGAAGGGAAAGATGTAACTCTGTGAGATGTATTAACAGAACCCAAAGCAGTTTCTCAGAAAGGTTCTTTCCAGTTTTTAACGGAAGATATTTCCTTTTTCACCATAGCCCTCTATGGGCTTCCAAATATCACTTTGCCAATTCCACAAGAACAGCCTTAGCGAAAGGCTTCTTGAAGGGAAAGATGTAACTCTGTGAGATGTATTAACAGAACACAAAGCAGTTTCTCAGAAAGCTTCTTTCCAGTTTTAACGGAAGATATTTCCTTTTTCACCATAGCCCTCTATGGGCTTCCAAATATCACTTTGCCAATTCCACAAGAACAGCCTTAGGGAAAGGCTTCTTGAAGGGAAAGCTGTAACTCTGTGAGATGCATTAACAGAACACTAAACAGTTTCTCAGAAAGCTTCTTTCCAGTTTTTAAAAAAAGATATTTCCTTTTTCACCATAGAACTCTATGGGCTTCCAAATATCACTTTCTAAACTCCACAAGAACAGCCTTAGCGAAAGGCTTCTTGAAGGGAAAGCTGTAACTCTGTGAGATGAATTAACAGAACACAAAGCAGTTTCTCAGAAAGCTTCTTTCCAGTTTTTAACGGAAGATATTTACTTTTCACCATAGCCCTCTATGGGCTTCCAGATATCACTTTCAATTCCACAAGAACAGCCTTAGCAAAAGGCTTCTAAGAGAGAAAGATGTAACTCTGTGAGATTCATTAACAGAACACAAAGCAGTTTCTCAGAAAGCGTCTTTCCAGTTTATAAGGGAAGATATTTCCTTTTTCACCATAGCCCTCTACGGGCTTACAAATATCACTTTGCCAATTCCACAAGAACAGCCTTTGTGAAAGGCTTCTAGAAGGGAAAGATGTAACTCTGTGAGATGTATTAACAGAACACAAAGCAGTTTCTCAGAAACCTTCTTTCCAGTTTTTAACGGAAGATATTTCCTTTTTCACCATAACCCTCTATGGGCTTCCAAATATCACTTTCTAAATTCCACAAGAACAGTCTTAGTGAAAGGCTTCTTGAAGGGACAGCTGTACCTCTGTGAGATGAATTAAGAGAACACAAAGCAGTTTCTCAGAAGGCTTCTTTCCAGTTTTTAACGGAAGATATTTCCTTTTTCAACATAGCCCTCTAGGGGCTTCCAAATATCACTTTGCCAATTCCACAAGAACAGCCTTAGCAAAAGGCTTCGTGAAGGGAAAAATGTAACTCTGTGAGATGTATTAACAGAACACAAAGCAGTTTCTCAGAAACCTTCTTTCCAGTTTTTAACGGAAGTTATTTCCTTTTTCATCATAGCCCTCTATGGGCTTCCAAATATCACTTTTCCAATTCCACAAGAAGAGCCTTAGTGAAAGGCTTCTTGAAGGGAAAGATGTAACTCTTTGAGATGAATTAACAGAACACAAAGCAGTTTCTCAGAAGGCTTCTTTCCAGTTTTTACCGGAAGATATTTCCATTTTCACCGTAGCCCTCTATGGGTTTCCAAGTATCACTTTGTCAATTCCACAAGAACAGCCTTAGCGACAGGCTTCTTGAAGGGAAAGCTGTAACTCTGTGAGATGCATTAACAGAACACTAAGCAGTTTCTCAGAAAGCTTCTTTCCAGTTTTTAAAAAAAGATATTTCCTTTTTCACCATAGCCCTCTATGGGCTTCCAAATATCACTTTGCCAATTCCACAAGAACAGCCTTAGGCAAAGGCTTCTTGAAGGGAAAGCTGTAACTCTGTGAGATGAATTAACAGAACACAAAGCAGTCTCTCACAAAGATTCTTTGCAGTTTTTAACGAAAGATATTTCCTTTTTCACTGTAGCCCTCTATGGGCTTCCAAATATCACTTTGCCAATTCCACAAGAAGAGCCTTTGCGAAAGGCTTCTAGAAGGGAAAGATGTAACTCTGTGAGATGTATTAACAGAACACAAAGCAGTTTCTCAGAAAGCTTCTTTCCAGTTTTTAAGGGAAGATATTTCCTTTTTCACCAGAGCCCTCTGTGGGCTTCCAAATATCACTTTGCCAATTCCACAAGAACAGCCTTAGCGATAGCCTTCTGGAAGGGAAAGATGTAACTCGGTGAGATGTATTAACAGACCACAAAGCAGTTTCTCAGAAAGCTTCTTTCCAGTTTTTAACGGAAGATATTTCCTTTTTCAACATAGCCCTCTATGGGCTTCCAAATATCACTTTGCCAATTCCACAAGAACAGCGTTAGCGAAAGGCTTCTTGAAGGGAAAGCTGTAACTCTGTGAGATACATTAACAGAACACTAAGCAGTTTCTCCGAAAACTTCTTTCCAGTTTTTAAAAAAAGATATTTCGTTTTTCACGATAGCCCTCTATGGGCCTCCAAATATCACTTTGCCAATTCCACAAGAACAGCCTTAGCGAAAGGCTTCTAGAAGGGATAGATGTAACTCTGTGAGATGTATTAAGAGAACACAAAGCAGTTTCTGAGAAAGCATCTTTCCAGTTTTTAACAGAAGATATTTCCTTTTTCAACATAGCCCTCTATGGGCTTCCAAATATCACTTTGCCAATTCCACAAGAACAGCCTTAGCGATAGGCTTCTGGAAGGGAAAGATGTAACTCGGTGAGATGTATTAACAGACCACAAAGCAGTTTCTCAGAAAGCTTCTTTCCAGTTTTTAACGGAAGATATTTCCTTTTTCAACATAGCCCTCTATGGGCTTCCAAATATCACTTTGCCAATTCCACAAGAACAGCGTTAGCGAAAGGCTTCTTGAAGGGAAAGCTGTAACTCTGTGAGATACATTAAGAGAACACTAAGCAGTTTCTCAGAAAACTTCTTTCCAGTTTTGAAAAAAAGATATTTCCTTTTTCACGATAGCCCTCTATGGGCCTCCAAATATCACTTTGCCAATTCCACAAGAACAGCCTTAGCGAAGGCTTCTTGAAGGAAAGATGTAACTCTGTGAGATGTATTAAGAGAACACAAAGCAGTTTCTGAGAAAGCATCTTTCCAGTTTTAACAGAAGATATTTCCTTTTTCACCATAGCCCTCTATGGGCTTCCAAATATCACTTTGCCAATTCCACAAGAACAGCCTTAGCGATAGGCTTCTGGAAGGGAAAGATGTAACTCGGTGAGATGTATTAACAGAACACAAAGCAGTTTCTCAGAAAGCTTCTTTCCAGTTTTAACGGAAGATATTTCCTTTTTCACCATAGCCCTCTACGGGCTTCCAAATATCACTTTGCCAAATCCACAAGAACTGCCTTTGCGAAAGGCTTCTAGAAGGGAAAGCTGTAACTCTGTGAGATGAATTAACAGAACACAAAGCAGTTTCTCAGAAGGCTTCTTCCCAGTTTTTAACGGAACATATTTCCTTTTTCACCGTAGCCCTCTATGGGCTTCAAATATCACTTTGCCAATTCCACAAGAACAGCCTTAGCAAAAGGCTTCTAAGAGAGAAAGATGTAACTCTGTAAGATGTATTAACAGAACACAAAGCAGTTTCTCAGAAAGCTTCTTTCCAGTTTTTATCGGAAGATATTTCCTTTTTCACCATAGCCCTCTATGGGCTTCCAAATATCACTTTGCCAATTCCACAAGAACAGCCTTAGCAAAAGGCTTCTAAGAGAGAAAGATGTAACTCTGTAAGATATATTAACAGAACACAAAGCAGTTTCTCAGAAAGCTTCTTTCCAGTTTTTATCGGAAGATATTTCCTTTTTCACCATAGCCCTCTATGGGTTTCCAAATATCACTTTGCCAATTCCACAAGAACAGCCTTAGCGAAAGGCTCCTTGAAGGGAAAGCTGTAACTCTGTGAGATGCATTAACAGAACACTAAGCAGTTTCTCAGAACGCTTCTTTCCAGTTTTTAACGGAACATATTTCCTTTTCACCATAGCCCTCTATGGGCTTCAAATATCACTTTGCCAATTCCACAAGAACAGCCTTAGCAAAAGGCTTCTAAGAGAAAGATGTAACTCTGTAAGATATATTAACAGAACACAAAGCAGTTTCTCAGAAAGCTTCTTTCCAGTTTTTAACGGAAGATATTTCCTTTTCACCATAGCCCTCTATGGGCTTCCAAATATCACTTTGCCAATTCCACAAGAACAGCCTTAGCAAAGGCTTCTTGAAGGAAAGATGTAACTCTGTAAGATATATTAACAGAACACAAAGCAGTTTCTCAGAAAGCTTCTTTCCAGTTTTATCGGAAGATATTTCCTTTTCACCATAGCCCTCTATGGGTTTCCAAATATCACTTTGCCAATTCCACAAGAACAGCCTTAGCGAAAGGCTTCTTGAAGGAAAGCTGTAACTCTGTGAGATGTATTAACAGAACACTAAGCAGTTTCTCAGAAAGCTTCTTTCCAGTTTTTAAAAAGATATTTCCTTTTCACCATAGCCCTCTATGGGCTTCCAAATATCACTTTGCCAATTCCACAAGAACAGCCTTAGCGAAAGGCTTCTTGAAGGAAAGATGTAACTCTGTGAGATATTAACAGAACACAAGCAGTTTCTCAGAAGGCTTCTTTCCAGTTTTTAACGGAAGATATTTCCTTTTCACCATAGCCCTCTATGGGCTTCCAAATATCACTTTCCAATTCCACAAGAACAGCCTTAGCGAAAGGCTTCTTGAAGGAAAGATGTAACTCTGTGAGATGCATTAACAGAACACTAAGCAGTTTCTCAGAAAGCTTCTTTCCAGTTTTTAACGGAAGATATTTCCTTTTTCACCATAGCCCTCTATGGGCTTCCAAATATCACTTTCTAAACTCCACAAGAACAGCCTTAGCGAAAGGCTTCTTGAAGGAAAGATGTAACTCTGTGAGATGAATAAACAGAACACAAAGCAGTTTCTCAGAAAGCTTCTTTCCAGTTTTTAACGGAAGATATTTCCTTTTTCACCATAGCCCTCTATGGGCTTCCAAATATCACTTTTCCAATTCCACAAGAACAGCCTTAGCGAAAGGCTTCTAGAAGGAAAGATGTAACACTGTGAGATGTATTAACAGAACACAAAGCAGTTTCTCAGAAAGCTTCTTTCCAGTTTTTAACGGAAGATATTTCCTTTTTCACCATAGCCCTCTATGGGCTTCCAAATATCACTTTGCCAATTCCACAAGAACAGCCTTAGCTAAAGGCTTCTTGAAGGGAAAGCTGTAACTCGGAGAGATGTATTAACAGAACACAAAGCAGTTTCTCAGAAAGCTTCTTTCCAGTTTCTAACGGAAGATATTTCCTTTTTCACCATAGCCCTCTATGGGCTTCCAAATATCACTTTCTAAATTGCACAAGAACAGCCTTAGCGAAAGTCTTCTAGAAGGGAACGATGTAACTCTGTGAGGTGTATTAACAGAACCCAAAGCAGTTTCTCAGAAGGCTTCTTTCCAGTTTTAACGGAAGATATTTCCTTTTTAACCATAGCCCTCTATGGGCTTCCAAATATCACTTTACAAATTCCACAAGAACAGCCTTAGCGAAAGGCTTTGAAGGAAAGCTGTAACTCTGTGAGATGCATTAACAGAACACAAGCAGTTTCTCAAGCTTCTTTCCAGTTTTTAAGGAAGATATTTCCTTTTCACCATAGCCCTCTATGGGCTTCCAAATATCACTTTGCCAATTCCACAAGAACAGCCTTAGTGAAAGGCTTCTTGAAGGAAAGATGTAACTCTGTGAGATGTATTAACAGAACACAAGCAGTTTCTCAGAAAGCTTCTTTCCAGTTTTTAAAAAGATATTTCCTTTTCACCATAGCCTCTATGGGCTTCCAAATATCACTTTTCCAATTCCACAAGAACAGCCTTAGCGAAGGCTTCTTGAAGGAAAGATGTAACTCTGTGAGATGTATTAACAGAACCCAAAGCAGTTTCTCAGAAGGCTTCTTTCCAGTTTTAAAGGAAGATATTTCCTTTTCACCATAGCCTCTATGGGCTTCCAAATATCACTTTCTAATTCCACAAGAACAGCCTTAGCGAAAGGCTTTGAAGGAAAGCTGTAACTCTGTGAGATGCATTAACAGAACACAAGCAGTTTCTCAAGCTTCTTTCCAGTTTTAACGGAAGATATTTCCTTTTCACCATAGCCTCTATGGGCTTCCAAATATCACTTTGCTAATTCCACAAGAACAGCCTTAGTGAAAGGCTTCTTGAAGGAAAGCTGTAACTCTGTGAGATGAATTAACAGAACACAAGCAGTTTCTCAGAAAGCTTCTTTCCAGTTTTTAAAAAGATATTTCCTTTTCACCATAGCCCTCTATGGGCTTCCAAATATCACTTTCAATTCCACAAGAACAGCCTTAGTGAAAGGCTTCTT